>OMLB01056640.1:0-14725 GCA_900302555.1 Myripristis jacobus
TTTAAATTAAGTAAATTGTATGCACCCAAGGATAAAGGTGGACTAGCTCTGCCTGATGTCAGATTGTACAGTTTGTCTTTTGAAATGGCTAAGATAGCCAAACACTGGAACGGAATGGTGTCTGGTTTAAAACAGGTCACCATAGAAGAGTCTCTTGCCTCACCTTTTCACCCTTTACAGGTATTATCCCAATCTAATGATAAATTAAAGGAGACAAACCCTGTTATTAAACACTCTAGGGAGGTCTGGGCAAAATTTCACAAAATACACAGGCTCTCACATTACCGACAGCAATATGCTTCATTATGGTTCAACCCAGAAATAAAAATAGGAAAACAAACAGTGTTTTGGAGGAGATGGTTAGAGAGTGGAATTCACACAATTGGTGATCTCTATAAAGATGGTATCTTTAAATCCTTTGTTGAGTTAGCTCAAGAATATAACTTGCGAGAGAAAGGCGATTTTTGGAAGTACTTGCAGATCAGAAACTGTATTATAGAAAAATCACTGCCCGACAAAGCAGAAAACCCAGTAGTTGATTTTTTACAGAACCTATGTAGTCACAAAGCATCAGTATTCTACAATAACCTAATTTACCAGACCAGTAGTACATGTGAAAATTTGAGAATAATTTGGCAGAGAGATCTTGAATGTGAAATTAATAGTGACACTTGGGAACAGATCCTGGCTGATAATGGTAAATATATCAAGGAAATTAGAGGCAAATTCATTCAATATAAAATTTTACATCGCTTTTACTGGACACCATGTAGGCTTTTTAGGATAGGGCTCACAGAGAGTAATCTATGCTGGAAATGTAAAAAGGAAACAGGCACCTTCTTGCATCTTATATGGGACTGTGCAATGGTCAAACCGTTCTGGTATAAAATATTGACATACCTAGAGAAGTGGGCAAGAATTAGTCTGCCAGCTTCCCCCCGTTTATGTCTCCTAGGTGACAGAACAGTAATACCTAAACTGACAAAAGATACATACTCTGTGCTGATGGTAGGCATAGCCTCAGCTGCCAGAATTATATTGAGACAATGGAAATCACCCAGCAGGCCAACATTCCAAGAATGGAAAGTTTCGATGACTGAAACTGTGTCATATGAAGTTATGCTGGCTAGATTACGGTGTAAAGGGCCTGTGGTCCTAGGAAGCTGGGATTATTTTACAGAATACCTGACATCTAACTAGGGCCCAAGTCCAAATTCTTGTATGTCTAATCTATGTTTCTATGCTATGTCTTATGTAATTATGTAATTATGTAATTATGTAAATATGCCTGTTAAGACTATATCTTGTACTCTCTTCTCTTTTTATTTATTTATTTATTTATTTCCCCCTTTAACCAGGGACTACACATGTTATGTAATTGTCTGACCTTATACTTTATACATATTTTTTTCTCTCTCTCTCATTATAATGTGCCATGAGCTATGTACCACTGCTTGTAAATAAAAACTTTAATTATAAAAAAAAAACAATAGGGATCTTCTTTCAGGCTTTTTACTCTATATGGAGGTTAAAACCTGAGAACCATATTAGATAGTCGCTGGTTGGATAGTTGGCTCAGCTGATTGGTTTAGAGGTTGATTGGATATTTGTAAGGTTGGTTTGTTGGTGAATTGATTGATCGTAAAGAGTTAAGAGTCATTCCTTGGTGTGTCAGTCATTTTAGCAATATGCGCACAGCTTGCAGAATGATTGGAAAGAGTACATGTATAAATATGAAGAGTGAAGTCCACAGCTTTTAGTTCTGTTATTACTCTGTGCCTAAACTATAAATCCAAGGGTAACTGAGCTGTAAAGTTTTTTTCTGAGCAAAATGGCAGTGTCAGTGATTAGAAATGCACCTTCTTGGGCACTTTCCCCCTTGCTCTGATGGCTTTATCTTCAAATGTTATGTTAATGTAATCAGTAACACTCAGAGGAAGTGCTGACTAGGGCCTTGTGCCATCGTTACCAACATTCATGACTGATGAAGCTATTTGCATCAGAGGCTCACATGCTCGAACAAGTACACCTAACAAGTTTTCTCAGCTGCCAAACAGTTTTTGAGGCGTAAAGTTCTCCGTTATCTCTCCCAGTTCACTTCTGTAGCTCTGTAGATTATGTTCTTTGGTTTGGAGTGAGATAGTTCGTGTCAACTTTTCTGACCTTTCTGGGAATCAGACTTTATTTATTTTACTGCTTAAATTATCCTTTAACTATCTCATTTTCTTTAGTCTCAATTTCATTTTCATCCTTGCTTCTCCTTACTGTCTCAGTTTTGTTCACTTTTTGGTCCTTTTCTGTGTCTTCTACTTCTTTTTCTCTTACCTTCCTATCCTCTTCATTTGTCTAATCTTCCCTTTACTCTTCTTTCGTTTTACCCTGGATACTTTTGTCTTTTGTTTTGTCTCGTTTTTCTTCATTTCTCTTTTTTCTTGTTTTCCTTTCTTTGTTTCTTGTCTTCTCTATTCTTGTATCTCCTGTTCTCTTCTCTTGTATTGCCTCATCTGGTCTTCCCCTTTCATCTCTTGTTGTTTCCTGTCCAATTCAAACATAGCCAATTCCAAAAATATTGATTGTTCTTTTTTCATCCTCCCTTCTCCCTCTTTTTCATCCCTGCATCCCTGCATCCCTCTGCCTTTAGGATGTTCAGATAGTGAGTACAGACGAGAACCAGGTCTTCCTAGCCCTCCAGGAATGGTACCAGTCAGATACATACAACCTGTACCAGTCTGACCCCCAAGGCATCTACTACTCCATCGTCCTGGAAAACGTTCGCAGTACCAAGCAGCCTGAAGAGAACGTCCTTATCGACATCCTGGAGGTGAGATGGGGGAGGGGTGGGGGATCCTTGGTGCTGGTGGGTGGTATTAAAATGTAGTTGATGTGGTCTTGGGCTTTACTTGGGTTTAATTTTCAACAGGATCTCAAGATAATTTGTCAAGCTGGGCTAACCTTATATAAGAATATCTTAGATTGAATAAAGCTGCATATACTTGTATAAATTAGCATTCATTTCTCTTATGCACCTGCAATTAAGTGTTATAAATCGCAAATGAACTTCAGTTTGGACGCTGAACATGATTTTCAATTGAATAGCTGTCTGAATACAGCCCAAAAATCACTGTCCTTTGAATAAAGCCAGTGCAGCCATGGCTGAATGATAGTTGTCTGCTTATTGTAGCAGACTGCTAATAAGATTTTGTATTCTGTCTGTAAGTTAAGCACCATGGGATTTCTAATGAATATTGTATTGCTCATGCCTCAGTTTACAAGTTGTCTGCCCTAAATAAAGTTGAGGAATTCAATGCTAAAGCTGTTTTTATATACATTAAGTTGATCTTAAAGCTTGATATCGACATCATTAATGTTTTTAGGGCACTTCATGTGAAATAAAGCCCTCTGTGCTGTTCACAGGCCTGCAGTAGCATATAACCAGGTTATAGGTTATATTTGCACATAAAATACAGACTTGACAAATACACTATGGCTGTTCCACATCTATAAACAACTGTTTTGTCATGGTTTTCTGTGTATGGTACCAAGTAAGACTGCTCCATGAAAAAGGCCAGAGGTCACATCTTTAGCCACACCTCAGCCTAAACGTGTCCACATTTGATCTACATTCTGATCTTGGATCTTTGTTCAGTTGTAGTTTTATATTGTAGAGAGATTAGGCAAAACAGTCACCTGAGAGTTATTTACAACCCATATCTTCAGATAATAAATAAATAGATAAACAAATATCAGGATCAGCATACCCTGTGAGTGACCTTTGCCTTATTATTATCAGACTGACAAAAATTATGATACACAGTCAGTCATCAGTCATTGTTCTTGGGGTTGAATGGCTTAGGAGGTAGACCAGTTGTCTGGTAATCGCAGGGTTCCTGTTTTGATCCCCAGCTCCTCCAAAGAGCATGCCGAAGTGTCTCTTGAGCAAGACACTGAACTCCTAACTGCCCTGATGGGCAGCAAGGCACCTTGCATGGTAGTCTCTTCCATCAATCTGTGAATGTGTGGTAAACATTGTAAAGCGCTTTGAGTGGTCGGTAGACTAGAAGAGCTATTTACCATTTACCAGTCATTTTCTGCAGAAATTTAGTAGATATAAGCATGTGTCAAAGTATATTAAATGCACGAACTGTCACGGTTCCCTCTGGCGGTCGTCTTTTGTTAAGTGTTGTCACCTGTGTCCTGTTAACCCAGTCTGCGCGTCCTGCGTCCTGTGTTTCTCTAGCCTGTATCACTTCCTCCATGCATTAATTGCTCTTGTGTGTATTTAAGTCCTGTGTTAAGTCATGGTCTTGGCCTTGCCATTGTTTAAAGCTAGATTCACTATGACTGTAATGTGTGTCATATAGACAATATCAAATATGCGTGTGAATGGCATGGTTCTCATTTCATGAGCCTGACAGACCAGCAAATTATATTCATATGCACTGTAACTGCATCATGGTTAACTCTCAATTCCAGTCTTAGCGACTGAAGCTTTAAGGATTGTTCAACACACCCCCCTGTTTTAAAGTCCTACAGTATTAATTTGAAAGTACCCGGTGCAGGAACTTCACCTTATATAGTCTTGTCAAATGATTGGATATACTGATCATCGCTGTTACATTGTATAGCACATAGGCATTTGGTAGAATCTACAGTCACTTTCTTTGGACTGTACACTGTGTGCACAATTATTAGGTAAGTTGTAATCCTGAGGATTCATTTTATTTTTGAACCAAATACATTGATCTCAGTCAATCAAAAATGTTAATAAACCTAAAAACGGGTATTTAACAAAGGAAAAGTGAGTTTTGGCTTTCGCAGGAGAATATCTATGCATGCACAATTATTAGGCAACTATTAGGTTGCAGAATTATTATGCATTTAAATGAAAAACTAAAATTTTCCCAGCTCACTTGTTTCATCTCACTTATTTTCATCTATTAGAATAAGAATAACAAACAAACAACTCAAAATTTGCAAATAAACACGTGACATTTCAACATATCATCAGTGACCAATATAGCCACCCTTCTTTGCAGTAACTGTCATGAGCCTTCCATCCATGGAGTCTGTTAGTTTCTTGATCTGTTGATGATCAAGTTTTCGTGCAGCAGCAACCACAGCCTCCCAAATGCTGTTCAAAGAGGTGTATTGTCCTCCCTCACTGTAATTCTCACATTTAAGAAGGGCCCACAAGTTCTCAATAGGGTTTAGTTCATTAATTGTATGGGATTTATTATGTCTTCACTTGTGATAAGTTTATTGGTGTTTTCTTTTATCACAGATGTGTTTTGAAAGATGTTATTTTTCATATCTTGACATGTTTCGACGGTAAGCTTCCGTCTTCATCAGAAGGTCTCACGGGTGGAGTTGTGTGACGCGTTTTTATTAGCTGATGTTACGGAGGTGCAACCCACCTATCAGTTTTGTACTTCTGGACATTCCAGGTAGGTTGCATTTCTGGAATATGGCGGCACTGGAGGTTAATGGGTTCCTGGTAGCTTCACGTTTAATCCTTCTCAAGTCTTAAGCAGTTAATTTGCGTCTTTTTTTCTCCACGTTTCTTGTGACCCTGTTGACTATTTGCAACAAAATGTTTGATTGTCGAGTGATCACACCTCAGTAGCTTAGCTACTTCAAGAGCGCTGCATCCCTCTGAAAGGCATTTTACAATTTTTAACTTTTCAGACTTTTCAGTCTGTTAAATCTCTTTTTTGGCCCATTTTGTCTGAGGTAAAGAAGCTGCCTAATAATTATGCACACCTTGATATAGGGTGTTGATCACTTCAGGCCACACCCTCCCTCATTACACAAATACACATCACCTGATAATCTTAAATCCAATTAGCATTCAAGTTTATATTGCTTGGAGTTGGAAAATATGCATGAAAATGACGATAAGGTCAAAATACTCACTTGCCTAATAATTGTGCAAGCAGTGTAGATGTTCAGTAGGATGTCAGTTAATATAGAAGTTAAATATCAAGAAGAGTCTCAACAGCCAGTAATTCTATTTCAACAAGATATTGACATATAAACTAGAGCTCTGGGCATGATATGCCCACAGGGTTAAAGTTAGGGGTCTGGTTGAGTGAGGGGCTTATGTCAAGCCTGTTGTAATGAATGGGCCACAGGCCAAAAAATTGTATGACTAATCGCAGCTCCGGTGGTTGTATCTTGCCGAGAACCCTGGTGGGACCATAATAACACTTTACTGGTTTTATAGACATGTTGTTGTAATTTAATTTATGGCTTATTGATATCCTAACTTAACTTGATGATATTTAACTGATATATCAACAGACATTCTGTTGAATATCTATAGAGAGAATATCTGTATAGAATATCTATCCATAGAAAGTGTTACCTAATCTAAAAGCTATTTTTTTTGTTTGTTTGTTTTTGTTTTTTATACTTCTATACTACTATTTTTATACTTTTATACTACTATTATACTATTATATTATAATATTTTTTTCTGATTCTATTAATTTCAGTATGGGAAATTTTCTATGAACAATCTGAAATGTCCAAATTTGCTGGATCACAGTAAGTATTTTCATTTAGGGGAATAAGTAAAGACTGTAGACGAAGCCAGCATTTCTATTTCAGTGAGTGACTATGAAAGTGATGACGGTGTTTGGCAAGGCATGTTGGGGTGGTGGTGAAGGTAGGGGGGTAGTTCCTTGACCTTGTGTATAAATGCATCCATTCATATAAGCTGTAGTTTCCACTCTGAGCCACATTTTCAACTCACTGCTTTGTTGAGTACTAACCTCAGCATTTTAACCACGTATATGTTGTGCATCTGAGTGTTCACACTTTCAGGCACGCACTTCTATCCACCTTTTCCTCCCTTTGTAAGGAACACACACTATCAAGAGGGGGCTTTCATAGCACTGCACTGCCACTATTTTCAGTCACAGCTTGTCATTGTGAAAGTAACTGTATTTAAGTGGTAAGTTCTTGATGGAAATGAAGGATTTTCTAGAAAATCCTGCGGCTCTGAGAGGGCTATAAGCTGGGGCCAACCTACATGTTCCCTACAGTGAGAAGAGGGAGGAATTTCCTCAGCCTGCAGAAGTTCCCACAGTGCAATGGAGATGCATCATGTTGACACAAGAGCAAAATATGTTTCCCCGTAGAGTAAATATTAACTGTGATTGGCCAATAGTCACTTAAGTGTTTCCTTTCCATGATGGTCAGCTCACTTATGATGTACAAATGCACAAAAAAGTGGCACTCGAGCAGAGATGTATAAACTCCTTCTCCTGAATTTATTTATTCATTTTTGGTTTATTTGATAGGGACAGATACAGTGTACATAGATAAACCGAGACCACTTATCCGATGCAAGAGTTTATACCTGACGCTCATTTGCAACACTTGTCTCTAGAAGGGCTTTTGTGCAAGTAAGAGATTAAAACAATATAATACTGAAAAAGCTAAGTACAGCATGAAACAATAAAGCACATATTTGTTAATAATATAGTGAAGGAAAATTACACATCATTTTTATTTTTCACCCTAGTGAGTGTAAATTCAGTTTACTCATTTTGTAGTTTATCTTCTGGTTACAGTAGCTCTATTTCTTGTCGTTTTATACATTGTGAATTTTATATTGTTTGTGTTTTCCATGTGGACCCCAGATCATTCAAATCAATCCATTTTGCAAAACTTAAAATCTTTTATTTACTTAAAATGCGACAATGATAGTAGCTTATTTGCTTTTTGTCCAAGATTTTCAAGCCCAATTGCAAAGACATAATGGATTTGATTACTGACTCAGCGTTTGATGTCTTGTTTTATTGAATGTCATCTTGCACTGAAGATGTGCTCAAGGCCTTCAAAGCATGGTAGTGACTGAACCTGATCAGAAAACACCACTTTTAAATGTGCTTATTTTTTCCATTTTGTATGCTCTCGCAGTCAGGCCATCATTCATCTCCATGTCACCTGAGCATTTTAGCAAGGTCCCTAGATGAATGAGTGGAGGGAACGCCAGATAAGGGGAGCAGGAATAAGAAGAGGGGAAGTGTCAGAGGAAAGAGAGGAGGCGGTGGACCGTGGAGGTGAAGGCCCTGACTCTAGAACTCATTTCCTCCTCCTCTCTCATCCCTCGCTCCAGGGTGCACTCTCATCACAGAGATGGAGGTAGAGAGGCGAACAGCACAGGGGGGTGGATAAAGACTTGAGGCAGAAAGAGAGTGAAATAGATAAAGAGAGAGAGATGAACACTGGCAAATGACAGAGAGACTATGGAATGAAAGATAGAAAAACTGAGCTGAAGTAGAGCGATAGCTGGAGTGAGGGCAGATGAAAAAGATCCAGAGAAATGAATAGAGGCAGGAACTCGTACTTTGATTTAAACAATTACTTTGTTTCACTCTATAAACATCAGTGCTACATAATAGATAGCAAGAGGAGCACAGGGAGTCTGGAGACAGAGACATGTCTGACATGCTGGCTGGCTGTGTTTAAATGACTGTCTGTCTGCTCTGTCTTCATCATCGTCTTGCTGTTTTATGTTTCAGCTTCAGAGCCTGCAGCCTCTAGCCCCACAGCCACAAAACCATACAGACTGTATTGATTTCAGGGAATTAAACTTTTAGAATACTCCAATTTCTGTGTCAGTGGTTTCCTTTCAGGCTCCAAGTGGAATGCATAGCTCCATAACATATTGCATTGTAGGTATTTTGGGTTCAGCCCCCACAGGGAGCTGAGAGTGCCTTCTTTTGTCATTAATGTTCTGGTTAATATTATAATTCTACCTCTGTAGTCAAAGATAAAGTTAGCCCCAAAAATAAACTTGAGCATGTTCACTTCTTTTCATTCAGAAAAAAACCCAAAACTATTAAGATAGCTCAGGAAAGTGCCTACCTCCCTCCACGCAATGCAGTTCTCAAGATCTGTCATTTTCACATCACATAAACCAAACTAGACTTTTGCCAGTTCTTACTTTTCATGTTTTTAATTGAAGGTATTGGAGAACAAATTCAAATACGAAACAGTTGTGTGTGTGTGTGGTTGATTTAAGGAGTATTTATGTTACTGGAGTAATGCGCCTTTTTGTGATAGGCCACACCCACCATTTTGGCCAATCGCCATGAAATTTTAATCATCTCTTCCTTGCCCAATGACCAAGTTTTATGCAAACCTTCATGTTACGTGAATCCCTTTTCTAAATTCTGCACCTTTTCATGATAGGCCATGCCCACTGTCATAATAGCATATCAACATAATGACTTAAACATTATTATCAGACATTTAGCAGAAAACATGTTTTTTAATGAAATGAAAAGAAAAGAAAAAGAAAAATTAAAATTCGCCTCATGAGAGGCGAACTAACTACTATTTTAGCAAGCTAGTGAACAATATAAGGTTTTTGTAATAAAGGGTAACCTAAAGTTTTTCCCCCCTCTTTCATTTATTTATTTATTCACTGTATTTATGGTAAACAAGCATCTCCCTATTTTATTTAATTGCAGTTAAATTTTTTAAACTTGGATTTACTAAACCAGGATCAGTGTTTAATTTTATATCTATATTTACTCATTTTAAGCCTGCGTTTGCTCAACTCTTACTAGAATTCATCTTGTATTAAATTAATCCTTGTCGGTGCAGCTCAGGCAGTTACTAAATTAAATTACCTATTTGGATGGACATTTTTTCGGCAGAGTAACCCTAGCACTTGTAATTCCACCTTCTTTTGTAGGTGCGTGGGATCAAAGGTGTCTTCTTAGCCAATCAGAAGATCGACAGCAAAGTGACAACTCTGATCACCTATAACAAAGGACGAGATTGGGAGCCCTTGGCCCCTCCCACCACCGATATGAACGGCAAACCAGTCAGCTGCAAAGTGGTAAGCATTGTCCCCCTTTTCTCTCTTTTCTGTTTTTTTCAGTGAGACCTCTGCCTCTTTGTATTACCTGAATTATTGAGTGTACAAAGACCTTGGAAGATGCAATTCCTAGAATTCAGCTACTGTATGTGTGCGTTCACACTGCAAGCAACTTGATCAACAAGTCACTAAACCAACTTTTTTTCTATAGAGCTCAAGAAAGAAGTCTATATTGATTTCTGTTGTGCTGTGTAGATCTGCTCTCGTATATTTGATGTATTGCTACATTATTTATATATACTGAGCCTTTATAGGAAATGTAATATAAAAGTGTGTTGTCACCGTAGACACCTAAGATGATGCCATGTACACAGAGTGAAATCATGTGAAATCCATGAATACTATGCATGAATGGTAAAAGCTTTTCACCCAGGGCTGAACATTTCATCAGATTTCTACACTTTGTTTCATTACAAATGTGATTTCATTCTTGAACTGTGAAGTTTATTATAATCATTCAAAGCTTCCCAGTTCCCAGTTAGGAAGACTGCAGGAATAAACCTATTGACGATAGCAATTACTGCTCCTAAACAATGTAATGTTATATGAGGTGATACCAGCGTAAGCAGAAAGGACATGACTTGCCTGCAACTCGGCCAAAATAGAGCAACCCATCATCCAAGTTCCTCCCAGAATGAACGTGCAGTCAGTGAAGCAGGGATAAGTGTTTTACTGTGGGGAATATGAGTGAGATTCCTGGCTTGCCCCTCCATGCATCAAAGTCGAAGTCGCTCCCTCCAGGCCAGACAGAAAAAAGCAATGAGTCATTCGTGGTCTGATATCCATACATCACACCTCACAGAGAGAGGGTCTTATCCTTTATTTGAACTCTGTCACTCTGTTCAGCTGACAGAGCTGAAGGCAGACACAAATATCAGCTCATTCTCAGGATCTGAGCATCATAAAGAAATATGTATGCCATCAGCTGACACACATACACACGTTCTTTGCTGAGCTATTGACCTCTCTTGCCTTCAACTTATTCCATTGCTCAATATAATAGCAGGGCCTTGTGATACAAATAAGCAATATCTTAAACACATGAAGCCAGCCACTGCCCTGGTCTTGTTTAGCTCAATTGTTGTCATGGCAGTAGAGTGATGGGTCAGAGAGACAGCTGTATGTCCAATGCTGGCATCACACACATCACCGTGTTGACAAATTAAGTCACTTAGCCAGACAAAGTCAGACACCAGAGGTACCATCCAGTGTGTCACTGCAATAAACAAATAGCAGCATAATATGTAATTCTGCCACCGAACAGGGACTGTGTGAGAGCACTGGCCTCTTCCCTTGCACAGTATCACTTTATAATGACACCTAAATGCAGTGTGCTGTATGAGATGTAAAAGAATGCCCACACTCCACCTAAAGACAATACAAAACACTACAAACCAACTTAAAGGACCATTCCAGTGATTTTGCATGCTTCATGTAATATCTACAAAATGTATATACTTAACATCTCTGCTAACCTTTTCCCAAAGCACACAGTTGAATTTTACGACTTCAATATCATTTTTCCGGCCTTTTATCCAATGCAAAATCCAAAATGCAAATATCTGAACACTAGAGTTTGGGTCGAGCCTGACAGGGTTAGGTCGAGAATTACAATCACGTCAGTTCAGATTATTTAATTATTCCAGCATGTTTGCGAGGGTGGAGTTCTCTGCTGTGGTGCATAAAAGAACTTAAACCCGAAGTTGAACAGTTACACTAACATTTATTAAATGATCCTGCTGTAATTCCGAATGCCAGATGAAGTATGTGGAGAATTTACAGCTTACGTCATTCATTCAGGGAAGAAAAATGGAAAGACCTACGCAAGCTATACACCTATGTGTCCTCGCTCATAGCTCCTCCAGTGGGCCTCCGCTCTCCTCTACATGCATTTAGGAATGAAGACATCCTTAAAGATGACAACTGACATCAATTTCCAGGTCACAGAAGGACAGAGGAGAGAGAATTCAAGGAGGCACAAAATACAGAAATGAAAAAAGCCTGTATACATTCATTGAGATATTTGTTAAACAAAATCATATAAAACATATTGTTGAGATTTAACCCCCTAAACAAAATATTGTCAGGCAGAAGCTCATATTTTCTGGTACAATGAACACACAAACGGTGTTGTTTTTTGTTTTTTTTACACCTTAGCCGGACTGTCACCTTCACCTCCACTTGCGCTGGGCAGACAACCCCTACGTCTCTGGGACAGTCCATACCAAAGACTCTGCCCCGGGTCTCATCATGGGAGCTGGTGAGTCTCCAGAGCAGTCTGACACCAGCAGCTGTTTCTGACTGCAGCAATTGTCAGCAGGGTTTGCTTGGTAGAGGCAGTCCATTGATATGTTGTCCTGAAATGCTATTTCTTTGAATTATTTATTTCATTTATCCCCTAGCATGTAGGACAGTGGTGCCATCTTCCTGTCATCATTACTGAGTTTTTTGTTTGTTTGTTTGTTTGTTTTTACTAATTTGCACGTCATCTTTTTCCCTGTTTTTGAGAAAAAACATGATATTGCTCAGGTTTCAAAGGATTAAAGGGCATAAATATGATGAGAGGAAGTGACAGACCTGCATTTTGGTGAAGGAAGAAATCCAGTTGAAACATATCAATAGATTTTAATATCATATGACAACCTAATCTGTAGGCAAAATGCAGACCTGAGACAAGTTAATGCACAATGGAAAAGGGACTTACTGGATTTGCCTGCCATTTGTATGGCAGTGTGGTTTGTGTATTGTATGTGAATGCCTGACTCTCTGTGCGTGCGTGTGTGTGTGTGTGTGTGTGTGTGTGCTTCTTTTTTGTATGCCTGAATGCCACCCTTACAACAACACTCCATTATATACAAACAGTCAAAGTGCCTCAACTAAAACATGCCCTCATCCAGAGACAATCCTCCATTTACCGTGGAGAGAGCTTTGACACAAGAACTTCCTTCTGTCTGTGCACTGGTAAAGTAAAAAAAAAAAAAAACTCGCTACTTTACACCAGAGCACACTAATACAAAGAGCTCACTCAAACCACGAGCAATTTTATTTATTGAATACTTTGCTGCTGTTTGTTTGTGCACGGGCATTCAGAGCAGACAGCTGAAACGGTCCTAAGAAGTGAGGAGGGTAAGTGAACTGCCTGTAAGTGTATATAAGATACAGGAAGTAAGCCATGCAGGATATAGTTTACATCTCTCAGCCCTCTGCTTCCCGCCATGGGTGGACTAGCCATCAGGCACACCGGGCATTTGCCCCGGTGGGCCGATGTACTACGTGGGCCGACAGTCCCCCGACATTTTAAAAAAAATTATTATTATTTAAATAGCTGACTGGCCCATGCAACCAGTTGATCAGTGGCCCGATTGACACTGGGCTGGCCCAGTCACATTGCTAAACAACCCCTTTTGCGTAGTTTGGTCCCGCTTGCATAATGATTTCAGTAAATAAAGTCATTGCAAGAGTTTATTTACTAACCACCGGGCCAGCCCTTGAGACACGCTGCTCTGCGGCCCATTGGTTATTTTTCTTCATTGACACGGGGCTGGCCCAATCATATCACGAGCATTTGGCTCGGTGCGCCGGTGTGCAGTGCAACGCAGGTTGAACGTTATCTCATAGGATCTACTGAGATGGAGAGAAAACGCAAAGGTGGCACAGAGAAACTGCGAGGAAAAAAAAGCGGCTGTGAATTTTCAAACCGATCAGACTTTTTCACTTTCGGAGTTTTACGTAATTTATCAACATGAACGAAGAATGAGCCCAAACAATATAAAAGGGGCACAACTCCCAATGGCAGAGCGGATAGTGCCTCCGTCTGCCATGAGAGGAGGCCAGGGGTTCAATTCCCCAACCAGACAAGAGTGTGTTTTTACTTTATTACCTCACTTTGTTGTTAACCATGACAGTGAATGACAATGAATTATTCTGCCTGTCATTGGCTAGATGACACACACAGTGGCATTTAGGGTTTCTGTAATTTTCATTTCTGTACTCTTTTTAGGGCCCGAGCACTGGAACAGTGCGAAGCCCTATTGTATTTGTAGTGTTTTTTATTATTATTATTACGCCACTTTGACGCTTAATTTGACCCCCTAAACATGCTCAAAAACTCACCAAATTCGGCACGCACACCAGGTCTGGCGAAAAATTCGATAAAATCAAAAATCGACACCCCCCGGTGCAAAAAAGGGCTCGCTAGCGCCACCTAGGGACGCTGAGGCCCACAGGAATGTCGTAGAAAGACCAAACCAACGCCGAAACGTAGATCTCATCAAGCCCGACAACTTTCGTGCTGGCGCCCCCCACCTAAAACCAACAGGAAGTCCGCAATTTGCGTTTGAAAGTCACGTTTTGGCCCAAATTTCGCTTTGCAGAAAATCTATCTCCTCCCAGGGCGTTAATGGAATCGGCTTGCAAATTTAATAGGTCACAGAGGACACAGTGCTGAACAAAAGTTCTTCAGGATTTCGTTACCTCTCGATTCGTTTGGCTTTGACAAGCCCTCAAAGTTGGACTG
The DNA here is from genome assembly GCA_900302555.1 of Myripristis jacobus. Taxonomy (NCBI): domain Eukaryota; kingdom Metazoa; phylum Chordata; class Actinopteri; order Holocentriformes; family Holocentridae; genus Myripristis; species Myripristis jacobus. Next base: position 14,415 of record OMLB01056640.1, read on the forward strand.
GCCAACACCAACACCTCCGTTTTTTCCTATGGACTCTGGTGTGAATAGGCTGGCAGTTGAGAGACACTGTGTCACTAATTAGGCCCCTGGAGACTAAAGTACAAGTCTGACTGCTTTCACCCCTATGCAGATGGAAAGAGGACAAAAATTCCTACAAAAGTATGCAATTTTGGTTTTCATGTGACCAAGTTTCTGGCCGTTATGAAGACTTGTTTAACACCCTTTAAGTCTGGTGTGTGAGCTCTGCTCTGCACTGTGCCTGGCCTATTGTCACACACATTGCTGCCTGCCCAGCCCCCCATGGTCCACCT
>OMLB01056642.1:0-11566 GCA_900302555.1 Myripristis jacobus
GTCCCTGCTTGCTCCTCTTCAGTCCCCCTTCGTTCCAGCACTTTGTAGAGGATGTGTGGTAGGTGTGGGCATCAGTAGGAACCCTGGCAAAGCGCTGTCTAGACCTGGCAGCTTACCCATATTGCTCACTAAACCCCTTCACTCCCTCCCCACCCTCCCCCATTAGTTAGAATATGCAGAGACCTCAAACAGGAGGGTGGGGGGGGAAGAGAAGATGCAGTAATATGAGGAGCCACTAGGGCGTGCTGTTTGCCTCAGTGCAGCAGGCACTGTGTAGGTGCAGCTGAAGATTTTGCCATAAACAATGATTTTACATGAGAAAAAAAAATGAATATGGGTCAGAACCTAAACCATCTTGAGAAAAAGAGACAACAGCATAAACCTTTAGCTCACTTTACTAACACTTTTGACTCTGCAATATGGTCTTTTTTTTTTAATTTTTGGCCTTTATTGTTAATTTTTATTAGTGGCTTCATTCTCCTGTTGTAAAATGAAATAGGAAAGTCCTAAAAGTGGGAGAGTGAGCTGTGTTTAGCACAAGAAGAGGGACATTACCATGCAAAGTTCCAGTTCTAGAGACCAGCACAGAGGCAATATTTAAAGGCAGTATAAATAGGATTGCCTACTAGAAAATAAAAGCTCATCATTACAGTCATGATCACAGTCTACTAAAGACCCAAATGATTTCTGGTACGGAAGCAAATCCCAATTTAACCTGAGGGCAGAATTGCCCGTTTGTCCCAAAGAGTTTCTCATGCATCCCTTAAATATTTTAGGCTATTTGCAATAAGAAATGAAGAGAAATCCGTAACGCTTTGTCACAGCATGTGGTAATTTAGTCAGCACCATCACAGGCTGTGTTGTCTGTGCATTTTCTCCCCTTCAACAGGTGTATTATTGACCTCACCTCTGGGCCAAGCTCTTGACACACACATACAGAGGTTGGACATACACACACACACACACACACACACACACACACACAGACCTAGACACACACACACATATACAGTACACATACACGCAGAGCAGAGCTTGAGAGCTTGGCCAAGCCTTAATTCTAGACACTTTCTCACATCAGACCTTTTTTTACTCAAATTAATAAAACATAGGAAAAAGTAAATTTATATATATGTAATTCCTCATGGGTAAGACACAGTAATTTTCTATTTTTCAATCCTTGGAGGATATATTTCAGATACGTAGATCCCTCATTACAGTATGCTGTTTGCCTCTCGTCAGCTTCACCAGAACAGTAGACCTGCCATGTTTTAGATCATAGTGCCAAGCTAATAGTCCAACCTGCTGTGCCAGTGGCACTGTGTCACTCAGTGCCACAAGAACCACGGTGGTAAAAGCAGATAAGAGCATTATCAGTGGTTAACATCAAGCGACACAGCATGTTTGACATTTTACACTGTAGCACAACGCCTTCTGAAATTTCTTCTAACAACTACAGTAGAGCTGTAGGTAAGGTTGAGGGGAAAGGAAACCTAAAAAAAAAAAAACACATCAGATTCCTGAGCGTTTATAGAGGATCTTCAGTGTCAGAGTAAAGAGACCTTTAATCTGTAAATTGTCCCAACACAAATTGCCTGTCAGGGATTGTCTTTGAGCTGTTCAGTCATTGTCATTTCATTCAAGAGCATGGAAGATTAAAAAGAAAGTGAGTGACACACTAAAAAAAAACCTTTAAGGGATTGTGTAGCAACTATTTTTATACTGCCAGTTGTAGGTTGAAAAAGACTATTTATGCTATTTATCATTTGTTTGATTTGAGATGTTATTTATTTGCTATTTATTCTTACTTTGTAGCCGTTGTTGAATGTAATGTATCTATTTGTTTTGATTTGTAAGTGTATTTATGCTGGTGGTGTTTATTATTCTGCAGAATGTTAATGGTTTCTGACATGAAAATACCTGCACGTGTACAGCTGCCATTCCAAAATGCTTTTGTTTGGGAGTGACTAACTCTACGGTTCTTGGTGAACCACCTCAGATTGTAACCAAAGCCCTGTATGCAGCTGTCAGGGAATCATCCACAGAGGATTTTGCTCTATAATAGCCTGCTGTGCATAAGCTCCCTCAGCGCCGTTAACCCTTTGGTGTGTGTTATCAAGAGCACTCACCGCTGATGCAGCCCTGTCTTAGCCCTTAGACACACACACAGATACACACACATCCTCAGACACAGACACACACCGTATGATAATGTGATGCCGCCTCATCAACCAGTGAGGTGTGTGATTTCTGAGCCCAAAAGACAGATATACTGTATACATACTATACAGGTACAGTCTGAGTTACTGAGTATTACTGCAAAAAATCTCCATCTTAACAAGTCATTTAGTCTCATAGTGTAAAAAAAATCTTGTTTTTAACCTGTTTCAGGGATTTTTTTTTTTGAGAAGATGTATAAATGTATTGAAACAAGGCGGATCAGTCTGCTACTATCAAGAAAATAACACTTGATTTACAAAAAACCTGTGACCAAGTTGGTACGCATTGGAAACAAGTGGGATTGCTTCATCCCACTGGCTTTATTTATTTCACTTGTTTGAAGAAAAACAAGATTTGAACACCGAACAAGAGACTAAATGTTACGATGGAGACTTTTTACAGTGTGTCCACTGGCACACACACTTATGATCACTCCATGCCTCATCGCACACTCTCCATTGACCTCCTGATCAGACAGTCAGGATGAGAGTGTTGACACGGGATACAAGGGGCAGTGGAGAGACTATGTGTGTGTGTGCTGGTGTGTGTGGGCGTGTGTGTGTGTGCATGTATGTACGCTCTGGGGACAGCAGGAGCCGTCTCGAGTTAGCGGGGCCAGGGTCGCTGTGACTTTTTTTTACTTGCCCTTTAACAAAACAGAGCCTCCCATTATGTTGCATTAAGACTCATCAGCGATGCATAGGGTGCTTTTATTTTCTTAATGCTCTCCCTCTTTGTGTATGACGACTTCAAAAACTTAAACTTTAACCCCGAGTATCTGATATATATGATAAATCTGACTTGTTCCCGAGGGTAAAAAAATGTCAGTGAACTGAAGAACCTCTACATATCACTGAAAGTTTGTTTACATAACCTTAGAGACCATCAGTTAGATGTGACCGGCTTTTGTTGTCAACCGTTTCTTTCTCAATTAAGACCACGAGGGAAAAAAAAAATCTGCTGACATGCACTATGGATGTTTAGTGACCTGTTTGAAGTCAAATGTTTGGAGGTTTGATTGTAGAAACCAGAATGAGTCTTTTTGGTATGTGTGTCTTAACTGTAATGAATTTGAAAATATACCAGCCAGGGAACAATATGTCATACTGTAGCCTCAATATGCAGAAGTAGTGATATTACAAGAATGCTAGAATGGCTAACAGTATACATAAAAAAAAAAATACATGGTCCACTGGCAAATTGTCTTTGTTTGTTTGTACATTTGTATGTTGGTTTGTTTCTAGCGTGTGATATAGTGCATGCAGTACATTCTTCCATAGCTGCTGGGAAACAATACCGTACAATACTCTTTCAATAAAGATGATCCTGTCTACATATCACCACACTGTCTTGTCTTTGCCTTTGCCCTCTTTATTGCTCTTTATTGTTCTGTGTAATACGTACAGATACCGTGAGGCCTGAATACATACATAATTCCACTGAAAATCACATCAAAGCGCTATGTTTCAATGTGAAACTCAACAATTTTGGCTGTTTTTCTTTTTCTATAGTCTTTGACAGTGTTTCATACGTATTCTCTCTCCCTCTCTCTCTGCTGCTCGGCTGGCTGCAATGCCTCATTGAATAACTACATCATGCTTGTAATGAGTGAAATTTTCAAACAAATTGTTTTGCAGATGCACCATTGCGCCACATAAATATCCAGATGTCCTGTGTGTCATCATTTAAACACACTTCCCTGTGTTGTAGCAGGACATGTTTGGGATCTTTGGCAACTCCAATTTGAGCTAAATCTCTGTGGATTTGAACAAAGCTTGGCCGTGCAGCATGCAGTTGGAAAGGTGAACTCACTGATGGGTTGAGGAGGTCAAGGACCAGGATGATGAAAGAGGGAGAGAATAGAATACAAAGAGCGGCCGGAGCAGCAGGGTCAGTGTCATCTCAGGACAACACAAACACACACCGCAAGCAGTCTCCATCTTAACAAGCCAGTGAGTCTCATTCAGTTTTAAAATCTTGTGAGGTGATAAAGTGTAAAACTGCCAGCGGGATGAGATAATCCCACTTGTTTCCAATGTTAATAAGCTTGTCACACAAAGAGTCATTTTACTGATCTTAGTTGGCTGATCTGCCTTGCTCCAACATATGAACTTGTCACCAGAAAAAAACCCTGAACCAAGTGAAACTGCATTACAAACAAGTGGGATTATCTCAACCTGCAGGCAGATTTGTGGAAGTGGAAAAAAGAGTCGGTATGAGGCTAAATGACTTGTTAAGATGGAGATATTTTGCACCCACTGCACCAGAATCAGTTTCTTTTTCTCACTCTGCAAAAATGACAGGCCTTTGTCTCCTGACAACTAGACAGAGACTTGATTTAGCCTGTGAAAATGTGAGAGAATTTAAGTGATTTATGTGGTTTTCCTCAGGGGTTGTCTCTGTGTTTCTTTTTTGTGCCTTTCCCTGTCAGTTTCAGTTTGTAGGCCACAAAGTGCTGTGGTAAGAGGACAAATCAAAGCCAAAGGTAACACTATCATAATGAACACATTTCAACCAAAACAGATCGATAACTAGAGCACCACAGGGGGGAGGGTGACTGGCCCGTGGGTCTTTGACCTAAACTGCCAGACACGTCTGCATGTTGACCATGTTTTACTTCACTTTCTACAGTGGTTTTCTACCATTGTGAACCAAACAACCACCACGGCATACCTCAATACACACAGTCAGTTTTGTGCCAGCAAACTAAGATTTAGTTTGGCATGAGGCTCTGATCTATGCTCTTTACACCAGTAATGTAATCCTGTCAATAACTAGTTACCTGATTTGATCCCTTTGAATGTATAGTCATGAAGATGGCCAAGCCCAAAACAAACACCCAAATAAAGAGAGACGTTGCTCGTAATTAAAAAAGGTGTGAAATATATGTATTTATATGCAATCCTACATTCTGTGATCAGCCAAATCTCTGCCAAGCATGCCTCCCCTTGTCTGAACTACAGGCTATCCTATGTGCTGACCACAACTCAGGAGAGACTCAGCAGCCAATTTTATCTGTCTATCTATCTATAGATATAGATATAGATATGTATATGTATATGTGTATGTGTATATATATATACATATATATATAACACTTTTCAAATTACAAATACAGCAATACAGTATAAGTATAGAAAATATACCATAAAACTCCCAAAGCCTCTTGAGAGTAAGCTTTTTCTTGTTTTCTTGCCAGAAGTCATATATTCAGAAACCACATCTCAAAAAGCAAAATTTAAAATATCAAGTTTCTATTTCTAAGTTACTATTAAAGGGCTCGTTTCTCTCTCTCTCACACACACACATACATACTAAAGACCCAAATAAGCAAATATTAGGCAAATAGTCCTCTGACAAATAAACCAGCAACAGCAGTTTTACACAGCTTCTTTTTTTTTTACAGCTGTGAAGCATCAGGCTACGTCACCTATTTTAACGCTCGCTCACTTTTTTTCCAGTGTTTTTCCAAGTGGGTCTGTTCTGAGCTCTGTTGGCTTTCTTGTCAGCAGTGTGTAAACTCACCCAAAAACCGCAACGCATGCCCTGGATTTTTTCAATGACACAAAAAAACTTGTTTTCAATTTTTTTTTCCCTTCCAAAGTACATCCCATGATCTCACAGTGCGTCACTATACTGGGAATAAGGGATTGCCCACTGAGTAAACACCGGTTGCCATCTGTTCCCTCAGTTTTATTACATCATGCTCTACTCTACTGCACACATCATAGCTGAGGCCTAATGATGTACAGTTATTATTTAAGATCAGCTGATATCATGAAGTGGGCTGTTTTCACATTTGCCTAAAATCATGCAAGTGCACTTTTCACAGAGGAGCAGGTTTGGAAGTGCCATTTATTTGACATGACGGCCATTTATTTGTCATGGCGGCCATTTATTTGTCATGGCCTGCCAAAGACAAAATACAAACTACTCAATATGTTGTTCATAGATCAGACAAATTCCACTAATCTGCCCTGGCCCCACACATCCAGCGGTGGAGGTAAAGGAGGGGGGGGGCAGCTGAGGACCAGGATCGGCCCGGGCCGGAAGCCAAAAAGGGCAAAGTTCAACATATCAGCTGAGAAAAGGAAGGGACACAGATCACAAGAGCTGTGACACACACCCATGAAAACACACACCAGCAGCGCTCTCTCAGCAGGACACACTGACACAGTGCCCGTGGACTACTGACTGAGGCCGAGGACGTGTGTGTGAGTACAGAAATTTAACACACTGACAAATGGTTATCACGGGTGTCACCTTGCTGTGTCTGTATCTGATATCCTTCTTTTTTTTTTACCATTTAACAATTTTATGCTGATAATAGTTTTTAAAATACTGACAGAAGCATAGAATGGAGAGAACATCATGTCTGACTGAGGTAGCCAGCCTGGAAAAATCTCAGTATAATGAATCTCAGTATACACTGTAAAAGTAGGCCAGTGCAGGAAGTGATTAAAAAAAAATAGTAAAACAGCAGCATGACAAGACAGAGGTCGTGAATAGATTTGCCAAGCATTATAAAGTCAATTTAAGTAAGTGTGATTTAATCAATTTAAGTGAGTGACTGAGACGCACTTAGATTTTCTCTTGATGGCTTGTAAATCATTCAACTACAAAAAAAAAAAAAAAAAGTTTCAGTATTATTATTTTAAAAGGTGATCTTTTGTTTCTTTTGTGTCCCCTTGGAAAATCCAGTCACACTTTGACTTGCAGTGTAATAAATCTCGAAGGCGTCCTTAATCAGTGGATCATCAGCAGTGATAATGCTCATTCACAATCTTAACATCCATTAACAATCTGATTGCATTCAATACAGCTTTGACCTCTGAATAGCACAGTGAGGCAGCGTGATTTAATTGTCTCTCTTGATCTCATTTTCCTCTTTTTTTGCTTTTCTTTTCTTCATCTTTAATTCCTCTGAACATGCTTAACCTTTGTGTGCGCACTCTATAGTTTCTCTGTTGAAGTGTATTACACTTTATGGGCATAATGTTGTTTGAGAAATTACCCACATAGCTTAGTAAGGAGTGTAGGTGTGCTGCCTGATTTGCACCATGGATTTACAATATACAATTATATATAATGAGGCATCAGATTAGTTCAATCAAGGACATGGAAGTCACGTATTGCTACTTATCTATCAGCTGATCACACCAATCATTATCTCATAAAAATGTATTCTGTTTAACCCTCCTGTTACCTTCAAATTTACAAACTTTTTTTTTTTTTACCAGTTTGACCTCAGTAATTTGAATCTCTCGAAAATGATTATAATAAAACTTGTTACCCAAGTTTATGTGTCAGGGACTTAATGTGTCTTTTATATATATATATTCCCCCACTCACCCCCTTGTACATCAAAGATCTTGTGTGAATCATGTTTTTCCTTCCCAGAGGTCATCTGAACAGGACTGGCTCTCACACTGCCACAGTGTTTGTTATGTTAGGTGAGGGTCCTAACGCAGAGGGACGTTTTTTGTCATCCAAAGCAACTAAAACTAATGTGTGTAAAATGTTGATGTCTCTTATATGTTTTATACAGCTACAAACTCCAAACTATGTTAATTATGTATTTACAGATGTTAAACATTGAATGGAGTCAAACTGACCCCAAAGATAACAGGATGGTTAAACAATCTCTTTGTACCCTGATTCTTGCTACAACCAACTTGATGCAGCGTGGTAAGCTTTCCCTCCACGGCCTTCACATCCTGTAGTCCATCCTGCTGAGCCTATAGAGCAGCTCTACATGTGTTATCACACCTGCTGCTGCAGCACCTTCATCGTGCTCGCTGGCTGAGCAGGGAGCAGCTTAGTGCAGAGCCGTGAAAGCCAAACGTAACAATCACCACTCATTGCAATGCTTGTATTTAGTGACTCTAGGGTTCATGAATGAAGCCGGGTTTGACCATTATGGGGTTTTGAAGGCCAGTACCAATATTGTTGCATTTAAGATGCCAGCAACAGAATCGTTTATGCTGATATTCAATATCTTACAATTTGACCATTGTAATGCCAAAAACTTTTCCTAGCAGGGTGGGAAAACATTTCAGACAGAATTTAGACCATCTTGTGTTGCAAAAACACTAAAATGCATACTGAAGAAGTAAAGTAGAGAAGTAAAGTGAAGCGATCTGATATAATTCATTAATGAAGACTGTGAAATTTTTTTTTGTCAAAAACAAGTAAACGGAGTTGAGTTTTTGGGAGTCTGACTTCACGGGATCTTGACCTTTAACTTCGCCTGTCCATGTAGGCTTGAATCAATTCCCGTCACGGTCAGTACCAGCAAAACCAACAAGATTGATTTGCTAAGACTGAAAATCAAAGCAACATTTAAATAAAAGAGGACTTGCTCTAATTATTAACTTAGTCTTCTTTGGACCAGTTGATTCATGGTGATTCGCATCAGAGAGAATTAACTGTACTAAATGAAAACTCTTTTATGATGCAGTTTATCCATACGAGTAAAAGTGTATGAGTAGTTGAACTGTCTGCAAGCAGGAGAGTGAGAGAGAGAAGAAAAGAAAATAATAAGACCCACCCTGCACCTTAAATATTTCTCTACAAAGAAATGTCACATGGTGGTCAGTCAGCTTCAAAATAAAGCATGTTTTTCTTCATCTGTCTCTCCCATCAAATCAGCCACATTTCTATAATCTGCATATTTGTGCACAGCTTATCTGTTCTTGATAAATCTCCTGCGGAAGCTGAGGAGTGATCAGGTAGTGCGGGTAAGAAACTGAGGTCACTCTCGGTCGTCCAAGTGCCGTTTTATCTCTGTTGTGTTGACACAACGTGTCCCTGTTCTCTGAACTGCCAGAGTCATCTTTGAATCAGAATGTGTGTCAACGTCTACTTCGGTCAGATAGAAAAAGGTTTTATCATTTGTTTACATTGTTCAGCTGCAGTGAGCGGTGGTATAGCCTTCCTGTCATGGAAAACTGGGGAAGCAACAGTGTGACTGCAAGCTGCAACTTGTTTATGTTCAGGCTCTTCCACCTGGGTCCCAGCAGACCGTCCTGACGTTTGTGTCTCAGACTGAGGGGAACCATGACGACTGCAAAGCCTCCCAACGGACTGTGGCACCGAAACAACATCAAGGCCCTTCAGTCAGACGAGATCTCTAGTAATGGTAGGATCAATCATCCACACACTCAGATATCTGTACGCATGTCTGTTGGAAAGGTGGTCTTAAGAAAAACAACACTGACATAAAGTCCTGGTCTCAGCTCCTTCTCAGCACCACTTAACACCAAATATAAAAATGTATATGAAAATGTATATGTAATTTTGGACACAAAAAACTGTGAGTAATATGTGGGAGTGCAGGAAAATGTGTACAATTTGCATCATGATCATCATGGAATGGTCCTTTGAAATTATCTGGTGCAAAAAATTTGAAAAATGAACTAATAATAACAATAAATAACAAAAAAATGTCTGTATTGCCCTTTATGTCGTAAACTTTCTGGGACAGTTGTGAGCACTTATTTCTGGGACAGTAAATCTACATTATATTTTATATGTGCTAGTGAGGAACTTCAGTATGTCATGTTCTCTCTGCAGGTGGGAGCAATGCGCAGGCAGAGCTTGTGAGAGAGTGGCAGAATCATACACAGGTAACCCATAAATCCAAGTCAACACCACATACAGGTAGCACAGTGAGGACAAATTAAAGGAGCACTTCAACCAAAAATGCAAGTGTTGTCATTACCTACTCATCCCCATGCCAGTTGAAACACAAGAAAAGTGTCTTTCAGCCCACAGCGAGGGAGCTGGCACTCTGAACTGTCCCTTTAAATGACTCATCGTCCTTTAGCCAAAATATCTTTTCTCTGTCCTCCTCTTGTAGAAGTAGAAAGTGGAGGAGCTGATGGTGTGTGTAGCTAATAATACGACAAATAAAAAATAAATGCATACCAAGATTAATAGCGGGAATAATGGGATAATTGTGATAATGCACCAAGTGCCGACTGGAGGAATATTACAAAAGAGGAAAAAAGACAATATTTCATCCTTTGTGTCCTGCAGAAAGTGAAGTCGAGGATCCTGGAGCAGGTCCAGGGTCAGCTGAGCAGCCTACTAGATGAAGCCTTGACCGAGTCTGTCCACAACTTCAAACCAAGCAGCCATGCAGCTGATGACAAGATGACAAAAAATCACACATCCAGGTGAGGACATTCGCCTGTTGTGCTTCTTTTTTTAGCCCTGTCATGTGAATTTATTTCCTCGCTAACCTGAATTTAAATAAGAGCTGGAAAGGCACCAAATTCATGTGTGCCAACATCTGATCCCAAAATAGTCTCAGAGACAGCTCTGTCACATCGATCCATAAAAGCTGAATTTGGCATTTGCTTGGCAACAGCTTCAACACTATTTTTTTCACCTACACTCAAAGGATTTAAGCAGCGCCCCCCGAAAGGTCAGTGCATACTTGATTGTGTGCAGATCTAACCCTGACTGGGCCTGATAACACAAAAATCAGTATGAACACGCCAGAAATGGATTAAGAATGCCAATACACAACTAATCCCCCTTCTTGCACCAAGAAGGATTATCACTGCCAATACACTAGATATCCTTATCTTTTCATTCAGTGAAGTGCAAACATTTGCATGTGTGTGTGCGTGTGTGTGTGCATTTGAGTGTGTGTGTCTGTCTAACTGTGTGCTTTCTTTCAGATCCCACAGAATGGAGAATGGCAAAGTGTTTATGGACAGGGTTTCACTTTTGGAGTAAGTGTAAGCGACTGACAGTCCATCATAGAGACCGGTGCTTGTATGGGTCAACATAGATTGTGTATCCAGCACATACAATTCCTATAGATTATGCCCAGTGTAGATTATTCATTTTATCCATAATCCCTCAATCATCTCTGTATGGCGTGGACGGTTACTTTGATCTCACCATGTATTGTTGTATATTTCGGATTGAGAAACCTCCTAGATGAAGTCTGCACAACGAATAAAGACACAAACACTGCAAATGTTGTGTTTCCTAATCGTGTCTGTGTGTTCCTCCGTCTTTGTCAGCGAGCTGTTTGAGATCAGCCACATCCGGACCATCTACCACATGTTCATAGCTGTGCTCCTCATCTTCTTCCTGAGCACGCTGGCTGTCGACTATATTGACCAGGGCAGGTCTGTCAGATTATGTGTGTCTTTGTGTGTGTGTGTGTGTGTGTGTGTTATTATTATTATTATTAGTAGTAGTAGTAGTAGTAGTATTTTATCTTAATCAATGGTTAAAGGCATTCATTGTACACCAGTGTGCATTTTCACCTTACCCTTAAAGGGGATGGAATCTTGAATCCCTTAATTTAGCCAAAATATTCCTG
>OMLB01056647.1:0-14069 GCA_900302555.1 Myripristis jacobus
CTCTCTCTCTCTCTCTCTCTCTCTCTGTCCCTCTCTCTCTCTCTCTCTCTCTCTCTCTCTCTCTCTCTCTCTCTCTCTCTCTCTTTCTCTCTCTCTCCATCCCCTCTCTCTCTCTCTCTCCTTCTCTCTCTTTTCCTCTCTCTCTCTCTCTCCCTCTCTCCCTCTCTCTGTGTGTGTCTCTCCCGCTCTTGCTCTCCCTTATTCATTCTCAATCTGTGAAATCTCAACTGGTTGTCCCTGCTGAACAATTACGAGGCAGAGAGACCCAAATGGAGATGTTTGTAGAAAACAACATGTGTATAATTAAGGTTTAATGAGCTCTTGTCAGGGTGGAATGTGCAATTAGATTGGTAATAGAAAATTCTGCCTGATAGCTGGTGGCAAAGGCTGGATGGCTGGTTGGATGTGGAGTCAGCATGGCAGTGAGTGAATGAACGCTGAATTATTTTGAGTCCTATTGACGGAAGTAGATAGTGCTGTAGGGTACATTTACATTTAAATACATGGCAAGCCCTGCAGACACATGTTTCTCTGGGAGAGAATGTGGTGGTGCTGAACTGAGTTTTTTTTTTTTTTTTGCATGCATGCATGCATGCATGCTTGAAAATGACTAGTCGTGTACAGTAGGATGGCGCCTTGGGAAAGCTTTTACGGCATGAAGCATTCGACAGTAAATTGTATTTTTGTCTTCATTCATTTATTTTCACTCAGTGTAATTAGTTTAAATGGAGAGAGGTCATAAATAAAAGCTTGTGAAGATGTAGAATAACAGTACATATGGTATTAGTTTTGTTTTCATGTTTCCTTCTTGAGGACGTACATTGCTTTATTTTATATAAAGATAATTAAAAATCATCAGTGTGACTATTAGACTCTGTGAGCTGGTTTTAATAGGGCTGGTGGTAAGCAGGTAAACTGCTGTTTCCACACAAAATTTTCACTCCCTGCCATTTGTTTCCAGCTCCGTGCTTTTTCCATCCCAAAGCCTTGCGCTATTTTCGAGAAGAACTCTTCCCTCAGCCCGGCCCTGTGTCTCTTTAAAAAGGCACTTGTGAGAAAAAAAAGCAGGTATCCTTGCTGCTCTCTTTTTTTCTGCTCTTTTCCTCTTTTTCTGACAGTCTTTTTCTTGACTTGAGGAAATTGTGCTTGTGGGGCTGTTGGAGAAGAAGATCCACACACAAAATACTGTTTGGCTATTTCTGAATTACTTGACTACTCCCTGAAAGAGAGGGCCCTTTGTTGGCTTCCTTGGGGACTGCCCTTGAAAGGCTCCTATTGTGCGGTAGGCACTATGATATAATGCAAGTGGATTTAATAGATTTAATGGAACACACAGACATGGTTCTCAAGCCCTTATATGATGAGAACCAGCCTGCTTTAGGAGATCAGATAAAAGAACCACATCTTAAAGAAATTAAATATATGATATGTCTATGCCCCATCCTCCTATAAGTATGTTAAGCTTTGCTTGTGTGTTTGGTCCGTGCTGAGTATAATCTCCACTGTATTCTGTGTTTCCTCAAGTATTATTCCATTGCGGCGTGTTTTGTTAACTCTTTCTGCGGCTCGTATCACTTGATTATCTATTTCTGTGTTCCACCTGAGTTGGATTCTGAGTCAAGGTTAGGCAGAGCGAGGGAGTTGAATGTCAGTGATGTGTTAGCTTTGTTTTCATTGTGTTAACAGGAGCACAATGGTACAATTGTGTGGCCATCTGAAACCCTACACCTACCCAGAGCTACGGGGGTCAGAGGTGGGGGAGATGTGTGTGCATTTAGCCTGACGAACCATGCATTTTCAAAGAACCACAAACTGAAGAGTAATCCATCCAGCATACCATCAAACCTATTCAGCTTCGCCCACTCACTCACATACCAGAGCTGCTCATCCAGAGGTCTTATAAAATATTCTCATTTTACAAACATAAATGGGGGCTACTTTGTCTTTTTTTTTTTTTTTCCTCTGTTATCTCTGTCATTATTTTAAGGTGTTGTTGGAGGAGTGACCTGCCTCTTGAAACCCCGCAGTGTGATGGACAAGACCATAAAGCCGAGCATTAAACCTTAGATGAATGTTATATCTTAACACTGATAGAGGCAATTAAGTTCATCATAAGGGAGAGAGGGAGCGCTCCTCTCAGGGGAGTCAGTCACTTGCAAGGTTTAACATGGTCCCCAGCTAAATGCTTTATTTTATTTCTTTGCTTGGCTCACAGCTTACAGTCTAGCATGAATTGAGCTGATGCCTTTTTTTTTTTTCTTCACACAATTTAGTCTTTCTGTCTGATCTGCCCTTTTCTGTCTGTCTTCATGTGTCTCTTCTCTATCTCTCCTCCTCTCTCTCTCTCTCCCCCTCTCCTCCCCATTTTGCCGTATTTGTCATGGTAATGTAAAAATCTCAGCTGCTCCAATTCATTTCTTGCTCTTTCAGTCGAGAAAGAAGAGCAATTCTGTTTCCCCTCACTGCTTGCTGTGTGTGTCGAGGTTTAAAGGTAATGAAGACCATATTTCATCTGCATGGAGTTATATGGCTGGGCGTGGCCGGGCACGTCTGTTATGGGAAAAGAAATATTATGGAAGGTCTAACTTTGTTATCTTTATCTCAGTGGGATCACTGTGTGCGTTACTGGTCAGGATACATTGCACAAACACACACTGGCATGCACGCAACATGCACACATTAACAGTATGCTAAGTGCATGAGGCGTGCGCGGTCAACCTGTATATGTGTATGCAAAACACAGACGTTTGCACAGATAAGGAACAAATATGGATAAAATACACATAAAGCAGCAGACTGGTGCACACACATACACATACACACTTGCATATGCACAAACAGCCAACACATTCACAAATGCACCAGCACAGGCAATCCATATCTGCTTTCCAGCGCACCATCCCCCATACTCTTTGTGCTGTGGTTATGTCTGTATGTATGTGTATCTATCTACGTGTGTGCCTGCCAGCGAGTCAGTGAATGCTCTAATGACCACAGTCCTGACACAGGTATTTTGACTGCTGCCTCTTTCCATCTGCACATTGACTGACATGCGATTAGTTACGCTGGGGTGAAAAACGAGGGAGGTGCACCGCTGTAACCATGAAAGAAACTAGGAGGGAGGGTTAAGTTCTTCCCCCCTTTTTTGGTCTCCTGCCCCGTCTTTCTTTACATCTAAAACATCCCTGGACGCACTTTTGATTTGGTATTCGATACACAGAGTAAAGCACAGGGCTCACAGCCACCTTATGAGAAAAGCTGCTCATGTTCTGCAGATCAGGTCAGGTTACCAGCTTTGTAGAGTAGCATGCAGAGTAACTGCTTTATCAAGAATTCAGATTGATTTGCAGTTTGTATCTGAAGATAGCTGTTTCCAGTGATTTTGTATTTAACCCTAGGATGCGTGGTATATTGAAAACCCTTAGAGCTCACAACGCATATTCATTTACTATGAAATGTTATGCATTGCTAGGTTACCTCTTTTTAATCAATGCATCCACTCATTTGATATAATCCTGAATTATCTTGTTTTTGATGATTACAATTAATCACATTTATTTTTACTTTGTTATTTTTTGCAAAAAAATAATTTTTGCATTACTTCCCCAAATTTGACAACATGGGTTACAAAGAACCTCTATTGATTTCGAGTGTCATGCATGTCTATTGACATGATCCAGGCATGTAAGTAGATCCAGCACAAATTAACAAATTAAGTCCTAAAACAACTCTCTTTTTTAAAAAAAAATTCCACTGTGTGTATTTCAAATACACATGATACACTATGTAAATAAGACAGCTTCGGAGTTGCTGTAAGCTGTATTTTTCCCACTTTGACTGAGCTAGGCTAATGACTCCCATAGACTTCAAGTCTTTATACTAAGCTAACACAAAATGTCACCCATATGAACCAAACCACTGGACGAACAGAGGTGAAAATGGTATCAAACACCTTGTCTCAGTCTGGGTAAGTGGGGAAAGGAGTATTCCTTAACTTAATGAACAGGCAACAGCCAAAATTTGGACATTATTCAAACAAACGTATTCCAACCATCATCATTAGCTGTAAAATGGGCCATGTATGCAAACAAAATTATTGTTCCAAATTTCACTAATGGCTGTGACTCCCCCTTTGTTCACGGTCTACATCATGCACGCAGGGCTTTGATCTTGTATCTGAAGTCTTAGTTTTGGGGCTTGAAACAGCACGCATCCACAGTAGTAACATGTCGACTACAGGTGGGTCCATATGCTGGACATTAGGGCATGGTGGGTATTTGGTCATTTTGAAAGGGAGGCTTATCCTTCATAGGATGAATGAAACAGGCAGTTTTAAGATTTCCCACAATCGATGCGGGTGCCTGGGCTTTGGAAGCAGCTGTTCTGATACGCCGTGTACCACTCAACAGTTGTTCTATAACCTCCATGCCTGTGGTGCACTTCCTGCATCAAACTGACATTGGCTTGGCTTTACACAAACACAGTGCTATTTATAGCATCTCTCTCTCTCTCTCTCTCTCTCTCTCTCTCTCTATGCCCTCTCCCATTATCTCTCTCTCTCCATATTATATTTGCATTTCTGCTGTGCAAACAGGAGTTTGGTGTCAAGTGTGTATCAGTTGTACAAGCTCTTCCCACATGTAGCTCTGCCTTACTTGTCCCTTCTTGGTCTCATCCATTCTCGCTGTCTCTCACATTCTCCCTGTCTCTCCTTCATTCTCTCACTCCTCTCCACATCTCCCCTCTCAGCGTACTGTAGCTTTCCACTTCCCTCTCACCTTCACCCTCCCCCTCCCTCCTCCCTCACCCTCTCTCTGTCTGTGTTTTCCTTTGCTCAATTGTTTTGCTGTAGATTTGACCGCTATGATTAATGACCTCAAAGCCTCAGAAAAGCAAACAGAGGGAGAGACAACAAACTCGCCCTTCCCTTACAAACCTCCCTTTTCTCATATGTCAACCTCTCAAATGTTCACACTGAACACATTATGATTTCTGGTAGAAAATCTACATAATATGACTCTGATTACACAAGACCAAGATGTTATGTGTGCAAAATTTCATCTGAATCCTTCAGGCAACATCAGCCACCAGACAGAGAAAGCAAATTCCCCAGGCTGCTGTTGTGAGGCAGAAGACATTCTCGGTTCGTTTGCATGGTATAAATCCAGTCCTGAACATAAATCTCGATATGGTCAGTGCACTGTTCTGTTTTACCTTTTTTTCCATCAGAGGTGCTGCCGTTCCATGAACATTAGACTAAAGGCTGCAAATAAAATGAATTGCTTGCCCCCCTCCAAAGTGAGGTCAAAGGACTTTTTTTTTTTTTTTTAACAGAACAGCACTCCTAGATGTGCCTGTTATTCAGTGTCTTACTCACTTCAAAAATGTTGATGCCTGAATAACTCAAAAGTTAAGTTTTTAGAAAGATCATGTTTTTACCACAGTGCTGAAAATGTGAATTTTTTTTATGCAAGATCAAAGATACTGATGGTGAATCTATCATCCAGCTATCCCAGACAAAGGAGGTAGAGATACTACCTCATGCTATTGCTATAAATTATAATATGCGTTGGGTCACTTTGCCTGGTTAACACAGTTTTCTAATCAGCAGTGGAACACAAGGATTTGGGGTCACACGCCATTTGACTGCCATTTCATTACAGAGCATGTTTTTTTTTTTTTTTCTTCCTTTCATTCAAGTCAGATTAGTGAACATAAACTGGCACTGGAAGAGTGCAAACCAAGGACTAGCAAACTTGTAAGCTTTCAAGCCCTTTAAGTCAGGCACTGAATTGTTAGCCAAGGTCCCTTCCTATATGTGCTGCACTCTGTTCTGCAGTCTTGTACACACACTGAGCTGAAATGACTACTCACTTCGCACTAGGAGGCAAGAACTAATTATTACTTTTCCACTTGATTTAGATATTGTTTATTATTCTAACCTCAGTGCCTTTCGTGACATTTCCCATTGTGCAGCAGGTGCACCAGCACAAACTCCAGTTTGCTCTTAGACATATAATTGTATTTTACTTTATGTTTTGCTCATTGAGATTGAGTGTGCAGGTGGGAAAATGCAAATAACCCTATTCCGAGATACCATCACATCTAGCATGATGTGATTAGAACAGCATGTAAAATCATTTTTCGTGTGCAATAACGAAATTGATTTCATTTTCTCTGCAGAATGCGATGGTTGTTCCTCCACCAAACTAATAGTGCTATCAGGCAGAAATCATCGCACTGGAAGTAACGGTTCCATCAGAGGCTGAATGATAACATGTGGAGATGGAATTGCATTTTCAAATTGCATAATGTTGCGAGTTATTACCTTTGTACTGTAGTTTGTTTGGTACTCTGTTTCAAATAGGAAGATAGAAACAAACAAAAATGCATGAGCGATTCTTAGAGTTGAAGCTGCCAATTTAATTGTAAGAGTGTATTTTTCTGATTTACTTGGGGGGAAGAGCTTTGTATCAGATGAACTATTACAAAAATGTAGTCTCGCCCTGGGACCCAGGCTCATTAAAGCATGCGGGTACTCTCATAATTTAATCCACCATAAACGATAAAAGATTTTGACCCATTTGATGCCCACCCCACAGTTTGAGAAACACCCCTACAGGCTTTAGTAGAAGTGACTGTAGGCTCATATCCATCCAGTTACTTGACCTTACAGTAGTGGCGGTAATTCATCTCAGCCACTACTGGCTGTCTTGGGGTGTGTTTTGTTTTCTCATAAACGGCTGGTGCCAAATAGTGTCAGACAGAGAGGCAGGGAAGGCCTTTGGGAGTGTGTGTGGTGTAGTGTGGTGTGAGTGAGTGAGTGTGTGTGTGTGTGTGTGTGTGTGTGTTTGAAGCCGCGGCCTCTGGCTGTGACCCCAGTGTTAATCACATCTACAGCCAGAACAACCACAGGCTCTATTGCCATTGCTGCTGATGCTACAGTCCCCTCTCTCTCTCTCTCTCTCTCTCTCTCTCTCTCTCTCCCTCTCTCTCTCTCTCTCCCTTTCTTTTACACATGGCCCTCACCCGCTCCCTCTCCATTAGCTCAGGGGTACACCGTCGCCTGTCTCATGCTCTCCCCATAACCCTCCCCCGGCCCTCACTCCAGCTGGGCAGTGTGAGAGTTGAAAGTGAGGCTTGCCCTGTCTTAGTGTCTCAGCGGGTTGCTCTGGCAGACAGTGAAAGCGCTAAAGGCTAATCTGGCCTCTTGGCCTCCGTATGGCCTCGATCACTAGCTGGGTGGCTGGTCGGCTCGGGGGGTTAACCATTAGATTGGTGATTGGCTCTCTGTGCCGCTGATAGGTCAGTTTGGTTCAATGGCTGATTGGCTAAATGGGCAGAAGCCTCAGTGGCTGGTTGGTAGGTCTGGGCAACATATCAGTATTATTGCAATATTATGATAAGAGACTGGATATCATCTGGGATTGAGGATATTGTAATATATTGTATTATGGTGATATTTCTCAAGTGTCGTTCCCTGGTTTTAAAGCATTACATCATTTTTTTTTTTTTTTTTACATAGAAATGATTTTATGTTAAAAATCTTATAAAATCACCAATAGCCATTTCTACAGTATTGTCACAATATCAATATCACTCTAAGTCCAGTTGGCTGTTAGTTGGCTTGGTGCCTGGCTGATTTGATTTTGACTAAGTAGAAAGGTGTTAACACGATAGTTGTACTCTCAGCATTGTGATTATCACTCTATTGTGTCTGTCCATTCGTCACCTGGTGAAAACCTCAGAATCACACTTGTAGTGTGTTGTGGAGTCACACCGACGCACACACACACACACACACACACACCCACACACACACAGCCACACACACACACACCACACTGGCTCAGGCTGTAGGCAAGCCGAGCTGAGGAGTGTGAGTTACACCAGCGTTGACAGGGCCTAATTATATGTGTCTCTAATGAACTGTAATTACTGACATCCACCAGAGCCATCGAGGTCTACAAGCCGAGGACTCGCAGTCATTAGGCTGCTACGTTACACTGTTTCTGTATCTCTGCAGACTGACTGTGTGACTGACTGATTATCTCTGTTCTTCTCTCTGTTATTTGTCAATCTCCTTTCTTTCTCTCGCTCTCTCTCTGTCTCTCTCTCCAGTTTGATGGTGACAACATGTACATGAACGAAAACAACCAGGAGTTCCTCTCCCCAAACCAGGTGAGTTCAAATTCCCCCCCCCGCTGGAATCACATCTGTTGTTTCCTCTTCTCTGTCCCAGCTGATTGGTGCATGAGATGCTGCGGTTCCATTTTGCATGTAAGGCAGGGCTTTCTAGGATATGCTAAAGCAGTCAGGACCTAATATCAACCAAGAGCAGGGGATTACAACTTTTCCTTAGCTCAATATTGTTTCTTTTCTGGAAAAAACCTTATTTCTCACAGATTTTTGTTTATTCTAATTGACTCCCAAGAGCAGAACATTTTTCATGACCCATGCAACAACAACAACAACAACAACAACAAAAACACTGGTAAAGAATTTTAAAATATACATTAGTTGACTGAAAAATACATCAGTCAACATTTTCCGTGTACCAGGATTCCTGCTGGACTGATGCTGTGAGTAATGGGTGTCAGAATGTGCGATAAGAACCTCTAGAAGTCCAGATTAACCGCTCTGGGCAGGAGGCAGGGAAAAAAGCCCTGGACAGGTCACCAGTCCATCACAGAGCCAACACATGGACAGGCAAACACGCTCACACTCCAGCTGTTTTGCATGTTTTCAGAAAACTCAAGACAGAAAGGATCAGGTCCAGAAACTGAATCTTCTGTCTGGGCGGTGACAGTGCTAACCACTGTTCTGCTGCACTGGTTTTAATAATTTAGTATATTTCAATAATGCAATCATCCTGTATGCAAACAGTTTTCACTTTCAGCAGAAAAAAAAAAAAAAAAAGTTGTTGCACTGAGTCGTTTGTGGCCTGGCTGCAAAGGATTCATTACGTTAAAATGGAAGGAAAAGAGCGGGAGTGACTGCATGCTCCTCTACAGTGCTGGCAAACCGTGCCAGAGTAATACACTGTTGCACAGCTGGTAGCGAACAACTGGGAGACCATATGGTTGTGTTTGGACAGGGGGATTTGTGGAGTTTGGGAGTAAGCCTGTCTGACATACACAGGGGAGCAGGGAATTTGTCCCTGTCAATTGCAATTATTAGAACCGACCCACAGGCTACAGTAGTTCTGTGTTTCATTTTCTTTTTTCTGTTTTGCTTATTTTTTTTTATGCTCTGGTTTGTTAAAACATGGGTCAGAGCCCAAAATGGGTCACAGGGCTCATTATGCTCGCTATGCCCAGACAAATCAAGTTCATAATACTGTTAACAAACATGATTGACACAAAGTGATTTATAGAAATAACAATTTAGGTTGTTTTTTTTTATCTGTGAAATTCCCCAGTTAGATATGTGACTGGCTGAAAAGGTTTAAGGACCCTTGCTTTTATCGCAGCTTTCCCCGTTTATATCCAGCATGTGTAGTTACCATTCACTGTAACTGTGTTGATTGACTGATTACAGGTTGTGCTGATGCAGATGATGTTTTTTGCTGAATTAAAGAAGGACAGATAAAACATTGCAAATGTAGCACAGAAGACAGACAGACGGAGGACAAGGTAGGGATCAAGGAAACATGAGAGAAAGAGGGAAAGGGAGAGTGAAATAGCGTGAAAGAGCGTGATGGGTTGAGAGAGGACTTTGCTTTGCTCTGTGTTGTACTTTGTTTACTCAAGATCTCCTCATATTTGACATGTGCCTTGCTCTATTCTCTGCTTCACCAAGTTCAGCCTCTCCTTCCCTCTGACAGCTGGAATCAGGGAAGGCCTTTGGGGTGGGCACACACTCCTACAACAAAACATAGAGATGGAAGAAATAGAATTCATACATTTTGCTCCCCATTACTGAGCTGTGTCTCCTGACTTTAGATGCTGCACCACCCGTACAGCCAAGATCCTCTACTATTGCCTTTGTTTGTGTGTTTCATTGGACTGTAAATTTGGCTTTTTTTTTGCTCCATTTGATTGGCCGAACTGCATGGTATATACATCAACAAACTGTAAATGGCTTGTTTATATTTATATTGTTTGCAATCGCTGAGATGAAATGGACCCTGGAGGGATACGATAGCTGTAGCGATTATTTCCCATTAACTAGTTTTACTCTCCAAGAAACTTGGTGTAGCTTATAAAACCATGTTTTTCTCAATATACTTTAACAAAAACAAATGATACTGCCTAAAGCTTTGCATTCTCCGTCTGCTTGCTGTTTTATTATGCCACTTTTGTTCTCTCTCTCTCTCTCCCTCTCTCTCTCGTTCTCTCTCATACTCTCCAGTGCATTGAAATGCATTTGGGTCAGTGGCTCCACCTCCGAACTGTGTGAAAGTGTTTGTCTCAGCGCTTAGCTGTCTCTTAGTTCCGTCTCACCGTGTAATCGCTCTGGTTAATCTTGCCTAACTGTAGAAGTGGTTAGTTAGATGGTTGATTTGATTGATAAACTTTATCTCTCTTTCACAATAAGTAGTTCATTGCAGGAAGGGCGTCACACTTCAATCATATAGCCCTAATTTGTGTCATCTTTCTTCTGGTAAAGGAATGGACTTTCTGTGGACTATAATATAGGCCGATGTTTGATCAGTGTGTGTGGTGTGATGGGTGCTGACAGTTCAGCTAGCGTGGGGAACTGATTGAAGGGATGTGCATCCCATGTTCACAGGCCCTGTGTTCTCTCAATACTATGATCCCTCAACCTAAAAAGAAGAATCATGTCCATACTGCTGGTATTTTATTAATAATGCATAATCTGATTGTTTTTTGTACAGTAAATAATATCCAAAATGGTGTTTATGGACAATGCACAATAAAAGAGTGTTAAAATTTTGAAGCAGCTTGTCCATTAATGCCATTTCAGATGTTATTTAAAGAACATGTACAACCGCATCATATGTTTCTACTGATGTTCTAGAGGTATGGACATTAATTGTTGTATTATTGAGGGAACATAGGACCCAGTGAACGTAGATACGCTCAGATCTGATTTTGTTTTTAAGATCGTTCACGCTATATTAGCTGTAAAACATATGCTACTGTTATTTAGCCATCTAACTAGTTAACATGTTATAGTTAAGGAGCACACTTTCCATTCAGTGTACTGCCAGCTTGGTTTTGTCATACAGGAAGTAAAATTAGTCTGCGACAGGATGAATTGCAATATCTGTGCTTACACTGGTGCTTGTCCTCCTGGACTTTGTGTTCAGGTGTGCTTGAGGCTGTTGATGTTGCCAGATTAGACATACAGCAGCTATTGAGATTGTGAACGAGTGTGCCGGTGTCCTTCAAGCGCAACTAACACACAGTCGAGTCCAGAGTAGGATTTAGTTGTGTCTGGATTATGCCCTTGTGAGCTTTGTCTGCAAGGCAAGGGTATAGCTCAGTGCCTGGGCATGGACCAAACAGACCCCACGCTGTTTTGCATTGGTTGTGCTTGATATTGTGTATTGTGAGAATGAGCCTGCTGTACCATTGGGAAGCTCCGGTTGCATTTCCAAGCATTCATGGTCCCAAGAGCCGCGACCACAGTCCAAGGCCGGACATTGAGTTTGAACCTGCTGACATTAGTAACGTAAGGCTCGCCATTCCAGATAACATTTGCAGATGACTACACTCATTGTGACCACAGCTGTTACACACCATAGCCGCTGTTCGGGCTGGAAATTACGTAACAAGCAAGATATCGCAGCAAGATTTTTTTCTATCCATACTGCCTCACAATACAATGGGTGCATATGTTTTTGCTATTGGTGGCAAATGTTTGTGCAGTGCCCTACATAAAGAACCCTGTAGGACACGGGCATGGCCATGTTGGGTTAATCTGACCTAGTAACCACGGTATCAATTGAGTTGCTTAGATGGATATGTCGTTGTGATGAGTCATCAGGAAACTGGGTCAGTTCTATTGTCATATTGATGTTCCCATGAGCACTGGAGCCCGACCTAGGGTAGTTCTCTGTAATGTTTCTTCTTCTGGCTTCTCTCTCTCTCACTGTCTGTCTGATTATCCATCCATCTATCTGTCTGTCGGTCTGTCTGTCTATCTATCCATCTATCTGTCTGTTTTTCTGTCTGTGTGTCAATCTAACAGAGATTACATGACAAGGTTACAGACCTTGGTCATGGCATCAACAAGCTCATTGTCTGCCCCTGTGGTCAGTGACTATTGTCGTGGCAACAGTGTACAAAAGAGTTGCCAACAACAAGAGGGTCTCGCTTGGTCGGGTGTCTTCCCAGAGGATTGATCCGACCCACAGCAGCCTGAGAAAGACGTGGCAGGAGTTGCGACTTAGTGGAGAGCTGTTGTTCATTGTTAAGGAAAAAGGGTAGTCAAGGTCTTGGTAGACCCTCACCTGAAGTAAGAGTCTCTCGTGTAATACTGAACGGAACCAAGCGAAGCGATCAAAGATAATGCGCTGCAGAGATACCTTCTCATAGCTCCGCGCCAAAGTGAAAGAAACTGTATACTTCATCAGCACTTTACCTTGACAATGCTTCGCTTTGATGTCTTTCTCCCTGACTTATGAATTCATTTAGCAGAATTGCTGTTTGAGAGAAATATGTCACAGAAAGAGAACGCGAGGGGGAAAGAGAGGGGGTTGAGAGAGAGAAGGAGAGAGAGAAAGAGAGAGAGATGGAGAAACTGCACAAGGGAATAATTCGGCTAATGGAGTGACTGTTTGGATATTCAGCAGAAGTAGGAGCGGAGATTATGATCTTGCAATTAGCGTAACAAGGTTTTATTGATTGGCTGCCGGTGTAGCTTCGTTGCTGCCAAGATGCTGTATGTGGTTTTAACATGCACGGTGTGTGTGTGTAGCCTAGCCAGTCCCACCACTACTACAGCAGAATATAGTTCAGAACCACCACTGGGCTGTGGCCGTTCCCAGAGCATCAAAGCTAAAATATTATGGATTGCTGAGTTTGAGGGTGTGTTTGAATGCCTGATGATAAAATGGAATACATTTGCATTTTCTGCTCACTTGTTAGTTAATGCATTGCCCTCCTTCGCCTTTGAGTGAGTGCAGGTATGAAAAGGCAGCTTCTGGTAATGAGTGATTTGAAAGTTTGCCTGCCTGTTTTACATGGTGGGAGTTAAAGTGATTTTTTTTTTTTTTTAACGACAAGCCTAATGCTATTTCTCATCTCTGTCAGGTTTTCTTTTTTTGTAATTTATGGCTGGCAAAGATTATGCCAGTCCCTCGTGTCTTGTAATTGTAATTAGTGAGGTGTTAGTGCCAGCAGTAGAGCAATGAGACAGAGGAGGAACGCAGGTTGTTAGAATAGTATTTTGACATGGCAGCATCTCAAAATGAGACCTTCAGTACTTTTCTTATACTCTTTATTTAGTCTTCATATATGTTGCGATTGCCAGATTCTCTGATGTAAGCATCCTGTAACAGAGGTCTATCACACAGCTTTAGTGACTAAACTTCACCTCCACTCTGATAAATATGATTAAGTCCTCCCCTGCGCCTCTCCTCTTTCCCCCACATGTTTCTGATGAACCATTGTAGAACATGATCCTCTCCTCTCTTATGTCCAACCCTGGACAGATCTATCACCTCGTCCCTCTGTGCTCTGAATTAAAGGCCCATTCCACCTTTCCAGTTGGGATGAGTAATTCTCTCGTTTGGCAGCGGCCCAAAACCCAGCCAGTCTGTCTGGAACCTCGGCGGAGCCTGATTGGTCAGGTTCAGTTGTGTGTGACTGACAGGAAGCCTGCTGATTGGGGGAGACGCTATCGTTGGATCGTTGCACTGATTAAAGCCTCACGCCGGCATTTTGTAAACTCCCGCCGTTCGGGGTCCCCGCACTAGCGCCCTGGCCCTGCTGGTCTGAATTACAGCTCGGCCGCATTAGCCTGATTTACAGCTTCCTCCCGCTGTTTAGATTGGAGCTGGGGACCAGAGTGGCAGGCCGAAAACCCCCTCCCCTACACTTCCGCCTGCCCCCTTTTTCTATAACTTCAACTCTCGTCTGCTTCCTTGCTCTCCTTCT
>OMLB01056649.1:0-10638 GCA_900302555.1 Myripristis jacobus
CCCCAGCCTGCCCTGCCTCTCCTCATCCCTTTCCCTGGCTCTTCTCATCAGGGCTCAATAAGTCTCTTTATGGTCGCTCAGCAGGAGAGGAAAAGTACTTCTGTTTCATCCTCCTGCCTGTCTGTTCTTATACTTGCAGCCATTTAAAATGGTGGTGGTAATTTGCATTTTTGCCGTGTCATGCTTCAAAGTGTTTCTTGAAGCCTGTCCAAACAATTTGGCAATGTGCTGATTGGTGTTGCAAACTACCCCACATTGTGCTGTGTATTTTGTTTGATTGCGACAGTATCTGTCACAGGCTCCCATTAGCTTTGTCTTCTGAGTGCATGAATAGGAATGAAATGTGGGGACTTTGCTCTGCTGGCTGCTGGAAAAGTGATGGGGGCTATACCAGATCAAAGCCAAATGGAAGGGAAGTTGGAGGGATGAAGGGAAGGTGGGATGGAGGGATGGGGAGGGAAAGAGTGCTGGCACAGCAGAAGGGAGCTGTGAGAGCACAGGGGGAGCAGTGTGTCTGGGGCCAGGCATCCCCCAGCACCGCCAGACAGATCCTCTTACACACACACACACACACACTCACACTCTCACACACAGACACGTCTGAGCGAGCTTTTAGCGGCACCAGAGTGGAAACATTAAAACAAACACCTGTCTCTGTTAATGTGTTGTTTATAGGCTATCTATTAATGAAAGGGAAATTGAATCATGTCTGAAATTCTATGGCAAGTTAGGATTTTATTCTTCTCCCTCCTTTCCTCTCCTATTTCTTTATTCTTATATCTCCTCTTCACATCACACTTTTCCTGAATAATCTCAATCTTGCTCTCTGTCTTCCCATTTCTAAGCTCACATTCAAGCCACCACGTTGGCTCTCACTCTGGCTCCCTGGCTAATCTACCCATTTGTTCTTAAAGGGTTCAGTCAGGCTGATCACCCGTGATTGCCCTTCTCATTTGAGCAGCCAACTTGCTCTCTCTCTCTCTCTCCCTCCATCCCTTCCTCCCTCTCCCCTTTCCTCTCTCCCTCCTTCTCCTCCATGGATCATAACCCTGCTTTAGATAGCTTTCATTCCTCCAACTCCTCAAAGCCAGAGTCTTAAGCACATGAACTTCTGAAGTGGCTTGAGCTGGCCCCGTATCTTTTATTCCACTTTGAATGCTAATGCCTAGATTTGAAGAAACTTTGCTTGGAGCGGCCTGCACTCTCTTTGCCACTCTCCAGCTGAATTTGGGATGGTAGCCTATTTGATCCTGCCGGAAGGGAAAATTCAGCAGACCTCTGCCTTACCCCCTGGTAAGTCTGACTTTGTAGAGGGAACTCAGACTGTAAACAGAGATTTTTTTCTCTCTCTCTTTAACTCTTTAACTTCCACATTATCAAATGTCTTTCCTCTACACAGTAATAGCTTTGGCTGCTCTACAGTACAGTTTGTTTTAACCCCTTGAACAAGGACTTTCTCTCAAATTTCCCCTGGAATAGCTGCAACTTTAATTTTTTTTTTCCATATTGTACAACAATGGCACATATATGTTCTGTATTTGCTTGTTGCAACGCTTCACTGAAGCTACATCACACTTACACTGAGTGAAATATTGTTTTATGGCTGCACCATTACATCAAATAGAAAATATCTAAATCTCCTGTGCTTTATTTTATCAACACTTCGCTGTAATTCAGCAGAACATGTTTGGTGTCTTTGGATACCTTGGGATCTTTGCTGGAATTTAAAACAAAGTTCTGTGGGTTTGAACAAAGCTTGGCTGCACAGCATGCATTTGTAATGATGAGGGAACTGATGAGAGTGGTAGGAATGTCATAATATTTCTCTGGTTTCATATTTACAGCTCTTTTGAAGTTGAAGTTGCAGGTTTTGGTTCACATGGTTCACAAATGAACAAGCCGTGTTGAGTTAGATCAGTTCAGTGGAACAGAGCTGAATGATGCAAGTCTCTGCTCAGACAATTCAAGAGAAACCAGAAATTACCAGACCACTTCTTTCTCCATGTCCATTTCTCTTCCTGCATTCCCTGCGCATCCCTCTCTCTCCTGGTGTTCGTTCTCCTCCTCTCCTGTTGCCCACGGCATGTTCGTTTCTCATTTGTAATTCAGATTTCCTGGCGTAATTCACCAACAGAAAGAGCGACACATTACTAGCCGTTGAATGAATTAGCCTGTAACAAGGTCGGCCGCCCGCTCTCATCTACTCTCTTCCCTCTTTCTTTTTCCCCCCCCTTTTTTTATGGTGTTTGATCACCCCTCTTCCTCCACCCACCCTGCAGCCACATCACCTGCAATTTATGACCTTCAACTTTCTCATTAACACTCTCCCTTCATCCCTCTAACCCTCTATCCTTCCATCTCTCCTTCACAAGTGAGACAGGAGCTCTCATTACTGACACCAACAATTTACTGCCTTACATTCCTCAGCTATTTCCTCCCTCTCCCTCTCTCTCTCACTCTGTCAGCTCTCTTCATGCGGCCTGTCCCATCTCAACCTCCTCCAATTTTTCTCGCTCCCTCTATTCCTCTCATACCTCATACTTTCTTTGTGGATTACATTTTTCACCAACTCTTGGCTACTCTTTTTGTCTCTCTGCCCGCTTTCCCTCTCTGTCCCTCACATACTCGCTCCTCCAAGGCCCGCTAAGATCTAAATCTTTGTTTTCCAGCTTGCCCACTGAGAGTGAGTGTGTGTTAGTGTGATGCTGCTGGGCCTTGGCACTGCCCGGCTAAGTGACTGCTGTTTGGCTGCAGATGTTTCACTCGGAGGGGCAGTAGACTGGGGCAGTGTGTCAGTGGTGATGAGAGGATGAGCTTTCAGGCCAGGAGACAGAGGAAAGGAGCTCTCTCTCTCTCTCTCTCTCTCTCTCTCTCTGTGTGTGTGTGTCTCTCTCTCTCCTCCCTTTTTTTCTCTCTCTGGCTTCACTGAAGGCTCTGTGCTTCACGTTTTGCAAGTGGCGTGGAGCCATGGAGCTGAGCTCTCTCTGCCTGGCATGTGCTACATTCCTCCAATGACCCACTGCCGAGGGGCCACACTTGTAACCAAGAGTCTTCTCTCTTTTCTCTGTGACGCTGCACGACTTCTCTAAAATAAACAAAATTATCCTTGGAATGACAGATCTCAAAGCTGAAATTAAAACACTCACAAAAAGGCCCATTTTAGCATCCACTGTGCATCTTCACTTTCAATATTAAAGTCAAATTTGATCTATAAGGAGGGAGCCTCCTCCTCTTAAGTGAGGGAGAGGCTTCTCGTCTGTAAACAAGCAATTATACACACTCAGCATGCAGAGTGGGACTGTGCTGTCTGTCAATACCTACTTAAGGCTGTCACAGAAAGTGGATGTAAGTGGTGTCGGCCATAAAGTGTAAATCTCCGGCAAAAGAAAAAAAAAAAAAAAGCTGAGTTTAGCATAAGCTGAAATTAAGCTGGCAATATAGGACATCCAAATATCTCTGACTCTAGCTGCATCATTAGGCAGAGAGAGGGTGAGGAAGTGCTGCAGTGCCACTGTCATGAAGAAACAGCACATCAACCATATGTCATCCATATTCTAACAATGTGTGCATATGATGGATAGTAATAGGAAGTTAGTGGAGAGTGGTCTATGGATGTATATGTGTATGCACATCTCCAGTTGCGGGTGAATGTATGTATGCATGTGCGTGACAACATGCATGTGTCCATGCATGCGTGTACGTGAATGTGCACGTACAATGTGTGAATGTCACTGAAAGGGAAGAGGAGTATGTGTGTGTTCTCCCTGCTGCTCACCTCCCTGCTCACAGAGCTGCTGGGCCAGAGCGTCCTTGAAGATGATCTGTCCTCGATGTGTTGCTGTGGCCCTGAGAGATGGAAAGAGAAGGAAAGAGAGAACAGGAGAGAAAGAAAAGGAGAGAGAGAGAGAGAGAGAGCATTAACACACACGGTGCCGAGGAGAAAGATAACGAGTCTGCCTTCCAATATGAAAATGAACCCGGCACAGATGGCATCATTTGCCACAAAATGAAAGTGTGTGTATTCAAGCATCCCACACACACAAAAAAGAATATCTGCCCTTATTGAAAAGAACTGAGGTAAATATGATATGACTTTCGAGGGTGAAAACAACAACATTTAGCATCAACAGTTGAAACAGCCAAAAATGGCAAGCATACAAACAAGCCTCTCCATGGCTTCATTTACGTGCACACAACAGTGCAACGGCTGCCAGTTCTCTGATTAAGGCGATAGCACACTTAAGCCATTTAGGGCGCTTTTCCATTGCATAGTATCTGCTCTCCTCGCATCGGCTTTGCTTGCTTTACTCTTCTGGATTTCATTTTCCATTTCACACAGTATCCCCCCAGCTTGAAGCCCTGTTGTCACTAGTTTTTCCTCCCTTCTCTACTAGTGTTTTTTTAACAATAATTACAAAAAAAAAAACCTACTTGAAATGGCTGCTTCACATGAACAATATAAGTGTAACTAAAATATTTGCTGGTATTTTTTTTTTTTTTTTTACATGGATAGATTATCAACTAGGACACGTTTCACAAGTCTTGCTTTTTGGATTTCCTGATTGTAAGCCGCACCTGGCAGGGCTTCGCTACCGGTGGGGCTTCGCTGTTCAATTTCTCTCTGACTGTTCAGTGGTCTGCAGTGTTTCACATACATTTTAGTATCTGCTCAGCTCGCTTGGAACTCGGTGGTTCCAAAAATACTATCCGGTACCAGGTGCTGTCCAAAACCCAAAACCAAAAACCCAAAACCAAAAGAAAAAGAGTAGAGTAGTAATGGAAAAGTGCCGTTGGATTCTTTAAACTCACACTTTCCTTGATAATTCAGAAAACATTGGACCTATTGTTATTGAAGGTACTTATATGGAAATGACACTAGTAAAGTGTATACATTTTCACTACTGTGCAGTGCAATGCCAAAAGGTTTTGACAAGGGTCTTAATTTACATTGTTCAATTTTTTGGTCTATGAGAGACAAAAACATAGCATACTGTATCTCTTTCACTATCATTTCCTCTTGATACCCATCACGTCCCTGCACTTCTTACTCTTATCTTTCTTCTTATATGCCTGTGTGTATTTAATGGTGCGGTGTGCTATACTTATGGAATAGAAAATAAATTTCTTCCAGTTGCTGGGAAATGTATTATTTATTCAGATATGGAGGAAACTTAAGGAATCCAAGAGGGTGAAATGACTCGGTGTGCGGTGAGATGTTTTACACAGATGCTGAGCCAGTCTTTACTGTACTGCAGCTACAAAGAGAGACCCACTCTCAGCTGAAATAGCAGAGGGACACTGGATAAAGACGCATGCTGTAAAAGCAACTCTCTAGTACTGTAAATGCACAGAGTATAGACTGAAATGTCATGGTGAACCCCCTGCCGTCACTGTATATGGTGTATCCCTTTACAGCTCAGTATACCCAGTTCCAGTCATAATAGCAAACTCTAAATGCAGAACATTTTTACCAACAACACTTAACAAATATGACAACTGGAAAAAACATTATCTAGATAGAAAGCAGAGAATGATAGAAAAGGGTAAAAAAAAAGTAAAAGAGACAAAACGACATAAAAACATGGGAAATGAGTCTGTTAAAAAAATATAGTATAAGAGGTTGAGTTTTAAAAGTGGCTTAAATTATTCAGATACTGATTTAGCTAGTTTAATCTCCTTGGGCAGCTTGTTCTAAAGCTTAGTTGCATATCAGTAATGTTTCCGTAAAGCTGATAATGTTGAAGGAACGGACAGATTGGCTGGAGGGCAAGAGACGGCTGGCAGGATGACATGAAGACATAAATGATGTCAAAGAGGCGTGAGGGCTGGTGGCCTTTTCTCCTGAACGCCTCCAGGAGCAATCTCTGACAACAGTTCAACACATAGATGTACATAAGGTTTAAGCAATCACACACTCTCTCCCTCCCATACACATACACACAGACACACACACACTCACACACTCACACATATATATACACAGTGAGTTTGATCATTATTTAACCAGGTCAAATAGGCTTCAGAAGTCAAGTCTAACGTTGAGTACTTTGCCCAAACAAATAATTCCACATCCAATGCAATTTCTGCATGGGGAAAATACATGGGGTTTTCCCATAATCATCCCTATCATCGTTTGTGAATGTTTTTATTTACACATATTTCTTTCTCAAATGGGTCTGGATCCATTGTATTCTGCCGCTACTTTCCAAATAATTATTTTGCTAACAACAAGCAACCACTGTGGTAAATACCTAGCTGGCTGCGCTTAGCCGGGGAAATGTATTAGTAGAAACACTGTCGCTTGCTGCCAAAGCAGTGCCTGGTTAGCTAGCTTTGATGCCCATTTGTTGTCTTTGTTCAAGGGCAGCAACGGAAGTATTAAGAGGAGGAGAATCACTACAAGTCTGGTGGTGTGTAACCTTCAACTTTCATGCTGTTTCATAATGTTGAGGTTATCAAAATGTGCCTTTTTCCAGATTAACAAAAATACAAAACCAAAAACATTGAAGTATCATATATTGTTTTGGGAATGAGGATTTCTCCTATAGACTTTTTTTTTTTTTTTTTTTTTTTTTTAAATCTAGGAGTCTCAAAAATGCTAATAAATGAGAGACAAATGATGGCATTCTTTTTGAAGTCTATTAGAGGAAAATTTAATTTAAAATGGCAGCCTATCAAACATCCAAACAACACTTATCACAACCAGAAGTCATTAATAGAAGACAGACAGCAGTACAAGGCAGAATCCCTATGTTAGCATGATAGGCCTTCAGACAAAAAAAGGCACAACCAATTTACAAAAACAAATGTACAAAGGCAAACACATTATCTAGAGAAAGTTAAAAGGGATCCGAGGGCAATAAAAGGAGAACAGAGGAGAACACTGAGGTAGAGAGATTACTGGGCTTGGAAGCAGCTGCAATTTTCAGAGAGTCCTTGAAAGGAATTATTGGGATAAAATGTCCAGTTTCAGAGTGCTTTGTAGCTCATTCCCGTTGCTGACAGCAGCAAAACAGGCCGAGGAGTGGCCCCATGAAGGACAGGTCTGCGCAGGAGGAAAGAACAATACACTTTTAAGTGACTGATAAAAACTGTCCACAGCACTTCTAGAAGCTACATTTTGCCCAAGTGGAAAAAAAGGGAATAAATTGCAGAGGGATTTAGGTGAAAAACATTGGGAGGATAAATATCCCAGTTGTGACCAGTTTCTTTGCTGGGTGCTTTATTGCCTGGTAAAGTACCCATCTCAGACTGCAGCATCACTGCACATCCATCAAAGAGAGGAGGGCATTTGGTTGGAGTCTCGTCTCAGCTGTGTGGCACACAGGCAAATTTTCAATGTTGTTATTTGGCTTTGGTATTAATTAGGAGCTTCAGCTGAGGCTCGTAAATCAGACTAGGCTCACACTAACACACGCACTTACACACAAGAAAGCATTCATGCCACCCACTAAGACTCAAAGTCCCTTTTTACACTCAAAAAAACATCCATCTTAATGTCATTTAGTCTCATGTTCATTGTTAAAATTGGGTTTTTCTTACAACAAGTGAAAAAATATGCCAGTGGGATGAGATAATCCCATTTGTTTCCAACGCTAATCAACTTCCAGAATGTTCTTGAATCGAGTGTAATTTTCTTGGAACTAATAAGCTGATCAGTAACACTTTATTTGAAGGCGTGCTCATAAGAGTGGCATAACACCGTCATTACTGAGTCATGACAGCTTGCCATAAACATTACTGAATGTTAATGAATGTTGTCATAAAGTGCCATTTGGTCAATTATGTCGCTTTCTCTGCAAAGCTGACATTGCCGAGGATGTCTCTGTCACGAAAGCTTGACATCAGCCAAGGTTATGGCATTTGTCATAAGTAGCCTCTTGTATCATCCCCAATGAAAAGCTGATGTTTGGTGGATGGTTATGAAAACTTAAGATTGGCCAAGGCACTACAACCTGTCATAAACATGACAGAGCAGATATACTTAGTTTTTTGGTGGTGGTGCAGCATCTGACTGCTGCTCTTGGAATACCAGACACCAGACACCAGCACAGGAATCCAGTACAAAAGCCCATTTGGACATGGAAGAAACACACATACTGGTTACACCCCCTCAAATAAAGTGTTATCAGATGGGGAACCTGTCTTTCTCTAGAGGTCTTCATGGGTCCACCCAAAGTTGAGGACCCGAGGTCCAGGAACCCATATGGTTTCCAGGCCACGTTTTATCAATGTCAATCAGGTCCGGGTCGGGTCTCGTTCTACTGCTACTGGTCCCTGTTGTGTTTAACATTATGTGTAGTACCTTGGTGCATCTGAGAAGACCCAGCCATGATCAGACAGTGCCGACCACGCTTGAAGTGAGTGTGTTGTAACTTGCACCACTGTAACATCAGCAGCCATGGAAACAAACGAGCACTCTTGATCATAGTTCAAAAGGGCAAACAGTCAAAGTTATCTTTATTATGCTGGATGCAACAAAACTGCAAAGCTGATTCTAACTGAGTCATGTTTGTCATCTGTCACCGTGACAGTAAGTGGACTTTTAAGCTGAAATAATGAGTGGATTAGCCATGCTGTTTCAGCAAGAGAGGAATAACAGAAAAACTCAATGTATTTTACCAACTGTCTTGGCGAGGAGGGAGGATTATGTGCGTCATGGTCAGGCACAGGGGAGAGGGCCTCTAATGTCAGACACAAAGTTTTGTTTTGACAACTTGTAGATTAACACTAACTTATTAAAATCAATCAGCTGTGAAACTGACCTGTGAAGACCTCTACCTTATTCTGCCTTGTTTCGGGTAGTCACACTTGTTTCCAGACAAATTCATGAAACAAGTGAAACTGCATTAAGTGGGATTATCTCATTCCACTTGCAGATTTTCACATGAGAGTTTTGCAAGAAAAACTACATTTTAGGATTGGATATGAAGGCCTCTCTTTTCGGTTTATCCCACATTAGGACACGCCGGCATTCCTCACACTCCTGCCTTGATGTTGCTCGGTATTCCCGGGGCCTTGTGGCTGTCAAAATAAAGGTGTTACACCACACGTCTATTATCTAAGTGAAACCACTGTGAATAACCTCCCTGTTTCATCAAACTCACTTTGTGTCAACCTCTGAGGAAGCTATCCAGACAGTTTGCTGTGTCCTATGCCACATCCTGTCAACATACATCACAACGCTTGGAGGAGAGGAGAGGACAGGAAGAAAGCATTCCGTGGCAACACAACACGGCGGGTGCCTGCGTGAGTCTGTGAGGTCCACATCCATTTTCCACACTTTTTTGCTGTTATTTCATTCTTGTGGCACTCCCTCCTTCATTTCTTCAATTTTTGCCGCTCTGTTCCTCTAAAATCCCTCTCAGCTCCCAAATTCTAATCTACACGACTCCACCCCGGCCCACCACGCTGGCTCAGGTCTTTTATGGGTGTCAAGGCATTTACACGTTCATCTGAGCTCATGAATTATGAATGGCCACCTCATTAATTAGTAAGTAGCTGCGCCTGTGCAGGGCTGGGAGAAAACATACTTAATTACATTCATATTTCAGAATTGGGTAAAAAACTAATCTGAGTTTGGTATTTATGAATAAAAGATGGCACGTAACGAACAGCGGGTGGGGATGTAGGAACAAGGCACTTAAATATTTACTAAACACAGTCTCAGCCTGCATTCACTAACGAGAAGCTGTTCAGGGAGCAGGGGGCTCTATCAAAGAGCACGTTTGACCTCACATGTTACACACACACTGAACACGCACATGTCTGCGACACACACCCCTCTTAAGCCAGGTAGAGGTAATGCCCTGTACAGTTGACTGGAATGGGAAAGCTGTTACGGTGTTTTGGAGGGACCGCTTTTTTAGATGCAATTATGCAGACGCGCAATTTCTCTTCGAAAATGCCAAAGGCGCTTGCATGTATCTAATGATGTTGTTCTCCTTCCTCCCAATAAATACAGAGGCATCTGCAAAGCAAATGACAGCACAGAAATACTCAATGGGAAGAGTTTTTTTTGTTTTTTTTTAATAGTCTGTGTGCCTATATATGTAGCATGTGTGGGTTAATAACACGTGTGTCATTAAAGCAGTAGCCAGGAGAGGGCATTTAGGCCGAGCCGAAGAGTGTGTGATCAGCGCAGCGAGACGCCAGCGTCTGTCCTGCCGTCACACTCCGCTGGCCCCTCAGCGTGTGTCTCTCATTACTGTCTGCGCTCTGGGACACACTCACACCCAGTCACACACACACACACACACACAGAATCACACATGTACACACGAACCATTTATTGAACATCTAAATGTTAATTTGACTTTCTTTGGGGGGAAAAAGCAATTAAGGGCCTAAACGTGTCAGTGTTTTTTTTCCTCTCTCACTCCTCTGATTCAAACGAGGGATCATTCATCTTGTGAAAATAAGTGTCATCCTCTCCCCTCTCATTAGTCTGGGGGAGCAAATCTGAGAGACGAGGAGTAGAGATGGGAGAGAGGGATTGGGAGAGATAGAGAAAGAGAGGAGGGTGAGAGGATCGAGAGAAAAATGGATACATGAAGAGGAAAGTGAGAGGAAGGGGGAAGGGAGGAGGAGGGGAGGAGAGAGAGAGACAGAGAGGAGAGATGGCCCTTGTCTTTCAGA
>OMLB01056650.1:0-14743 GCA_900302555.1 Myripristis jacobus
CGGACGTCAGGCAGTCCAATCAAAGGGCTTGGTGTTCTTATAGGGGATCACAGGAGCCAGGGGGAGACAAACAATGATGTGAATCCTCAACAACAACACAATGGCCTCACCAGCCTAGGGTTATGGGAATGGAGGAAAGGAGTGCTCAGAGCATGAAGGGTATTTGTATGTGTGTGTATGTATGTGTGTGCTTTAACATGTTACATCCATTTCTTTTTTTGCCATATGAAGACAGCATTCATGCATGTGTGAATTTTGGTACTGTATGTGAATTAATGTGTATCTGTGTGTATGGGTGCACATCTGAAAAATGGTGGGTGAAATATGATTACTCTTTGTGCTGTAAAGAAAATCAGAGCTTGGAAAAGGAAGTTGGGGACAAAATCGACCTCAGATCTACCTTAGATGCAAGACGGCAACTGAGGACAGCCATACCTGAAAATAAAGAAAGGTTTCAGCAACTTGTAAGCTTTCCTGGCTTATGATCCTGGAGGTAATGGATAACAGTCACTAAACTGCATTCATAACCTGCTACTTGATGTATGTGTGTGTGCGTCTGTGTGTGCAAATACACTGCCACCACTATCTATCTCTGCCAAGCCCTTCCCCGCTTTGACAGACAGGTGTCAGCTCAGCAGGGTTGATGGGCAGTCTTTATCAGTCCCTGCCAGATACACACACATGTGCACACTCACGCACACAAACACACACACCTGCATGCATGCACGCAGGCACAAAAACACATACACACCTCAAGGTGATGGATTAGGCTTAGACAGAGACAACAGTGTCCATTCCCGCTGGGCACACAGTATGCTGACAGTGGTGCCCTATACCCCTTGTACACCCTCTAATGTATGCATGCGCCTCCATATATGCACACGCATGCACGCACACACGCACGCACACACACACACACACACACATATGTACAAAAATGCCTCAAGACATCTGCCTTTAGGATTGATGGCACTGGCTCAGGTTTGTTAGTTGTTCATTTGTTCAAGAGCTGTAATTTGATCAGCTGAGATTCTGTAAGCTAGCAGTTCAATGGATGCCATCTGCAAGACATGAGGTTCACTACAAATAACATTCAGCAAAAATGTTCACACAAGACTGATCTTGGGATTTCAATGAATCAATACTGGATAGTTCAAATGAAGATCATGATAAATCAGAAACTTTTAACCCAGCCCGAGAATATATGTGCATACTGTATATACACTGTGACTGAAGTTGGTGAATATCAGTGGTTTGGTTTGACAACACAAACCCTGGTTTTGATCACTTGACCCTCTAGTACCGTGATGAAAGTGTGAAGCTGCTCTAGCTGGGAGTGTGCCTGGCCCAGCCGTCTCTGCAACACATCCAATGCTTGGGAGCTCTGCTGGGTCAGGTCCTCCATCTGCTTGGTGGCTGTCTGCTCGAGTGCAGCCATGGCCTGCTCGCTGGCTCCCACACGAGCCTGCAGAGACCCCACGCGCTGCTCCTGTGGAGACACACAGCAGGCAGAGCTTGTCAGCTGAGACCAACAATCTTGCGTTCTTTTAGAAAAAAAAACACATTCAAATTTTGCACAGCCCCACTGCACAGTCGTGGTGATGACATACAGCTCTAAATATGAGAAGAGGAATGTGGAAGTTCCAAAAATTTGCAGCTATGGAGATTCATACTTGAGGTCAAATTTGCAGCTAGTCCATTCTTTGATTACTGTTTCAATACAGGGCCGGCTTGATTCGAAAAAAAAAAAAAGATTTTTTTCAAGTGCAATAAACTGTGACCAACTTTGACAGTGCACTGATATAAAGAGGTGAAGTATCTCACACCTACCTGACTGACCTGAATTTGTTCACAGTGCTGTGGCATAAAACAATATGTATTTCTTCAACATAAAAATCTCTAAAGCTCTGTTGAGATGTGTCAGGATAGTTCTTTTTTACCTTCTTCTCCAGCTCATCCCTCAGTTTTGCACAGGAGGCTTCGTACTGGCTCCTCTCTGTGGTTGCCACACTCAGCCTCCTCTTCAGAGACTCAATGAAAGCCTTTCGGTTGGTGGCCTCCTCTGATAAAGTCTTCACCTGGAGAGAAGTGGAGGGACAGGGCAGCAAGAGCGTGAACAATAGGGGTGAGAAGAGTCGGAGGGGTAGTACATTTTAATTTTTTTTACATTTTTTTGGACGAGATACTGAGGGCAAACATTTATCTCAAGTTTTATTCACACCAAATTCAGGTAGGAACAAGAGGTAACTGTAATTGGTTCTGTTTCCCTTTAGTCATCCAGGAGACAAACAATAATCTTCAGGCTATGGGAAATGCTGAGCACCGCAGTACAGTGTTTCCTCTGTCATTCTACAGAAGAGCAGCAGACTAATTGAGTGCCATCTGACTGTGCCAGCTGTGATGTGCTGCCTGTACCTTCTTTTCCAGCTCCTCCACCTGCCCGCGGCGACTCGTCTCTGTGTCCTGCAGGAACTTCAGCCTCGTTTTCAGGTCCTCCACCAGCTGCCTCTTCATGTTCGCGTCTCTCTCCGCGTGGCTTGCCCTGGAAACACACACACAAACACGCATAAAGAAAGGTATGATGCACAAAGGAAAGAATATCTTGCACCAACACAAATCTATGCAAAAATAGGCATACTTGCACATTTAACATGTACATTGAGGGATAAACATGAACGCACAGCACATACACAGACATAGACACACACGCACGCACACACGCACACACAGAAACACAGCACACACACACACAGTACTGGCAGGCACCATGTCCCCATGCAGTGCATCAGGCATGACAGCTCATTATGACAACTAAATACACTGGCATGCTGTTTGGGAAGGAGGGGGGGGTTGAATAGGGATGCATATATAATTCTAACTGGCATATATTAGAACAAGTGCTCTGGTGGGGAATGCCTGCACTATGTGTGACTGGGGAGTCCTTTTTGACAAATGGCAGATTGTATCGGCAGTGACACTATTTGAAAGACTAATAAAGTCTTTAAATGTTTATCATTTTCAGTGCTGCTTAGCTAAGTGTTACACTAGCCATACATAACAATGCATCAGCAGGGGGACGTGGTTTGGGAAAAACTGATTCTGAAGGGAATACACTCTATAAAGTGTTGCTTGTTTGTCTGTTGTGCTATGCTGATAATACTCCCCTACAGAGAGGCGAGGTCGCTGTATTGTAAGCCGTTTGTGTCTTAACTGTTTCAAACATGCAGCATGTGTCACTTCCCATTTTGATAATCTGCTGTTTTGACATGTTTAATATTCCAATGCTCCGCAGAGCCATATTACAGTGGGCCTTGTTTTAAATGGGCTCAGTATGTTAGCATGTTTTATTCTGTTTTCATAAAAGGCAAATATGAAGCATTTCTCATGGTTGTCTATACCGTCGGGAATCAGAACAAATAGAATAAAGATCATAAGGATGCAGTTAATTAATATGGTTTTTGCTCGTTTTTTTTTTTTTTGAAGATGTGGTGGGTTTCTCAGCCCCCACACACACCATGGTTTGTGTGTTTTAAATAAACAGATGACGCAATGCTAGGGCAAGTGCTTTCTTGTAAGTAAATGTCCCTGTCTCCCTAGGTGGATGAACGCCTGAGGGCAGACTGGCTAAATAAATGTGAGCTTGTCCTATTGGAGTGACATTAAATTAAATGAGAGAGGAGTCTAGCCTGGGGACTTTGGGGGGAGGTAGCGCTGGCTGGTTACCCCATGGATTTGGTCATTAATGAGAAAACCCATATTGAACCTTTCAGATGGCTGTCTGGTGTTGACTTAAAGACGGAGAGCCGCAATAAGAGTCCTAGAAGCTCCCTCTGCCCCAATGCTAATGGCAATTAGATCGACAACATTTATTTTAGATGTTCTCTTCTTCTGCAACCCAAAAAGAATAGAGGATAAAAAAGAATGAAGGATATATGGGGCTTCTGCCTGAGTGTGTGATCTGTATTTATGAGTGTTAGTGGAAAGAGAGAAAGAGAGCCTCAAACTACATTCCGATCACTCACACGTTTGTTCCCTTTGTTCTGCGCTTGTTGGCAATATTGTTCATCAAACATGCGTGTATTGTAATGATAACCGTCAGTGGTCTGAAGTGTGTGTGTGTGCGCATTAGAGAGTGCACATTTCTGTGTGTGTTGTTAAGAATGAAGTGCGGCTGGATGTTGCATGTGGCTGATAGACAACAGGGCTGAAGATGAAAGAAGCAGCTTCATAAATAAGGCAGGGCCCTAGTGCCGGATATTGACTGAGGACATGCCGGTGTACTTTGAAATTCATTTCTTTTTTTCCCCCTTCTCTTCTTTAAGGCGAAGCAGCCT
The DNA here is from genome assembly GCA_900302555.1 of Myripristis jacobus. NCBI lineage: Eukaryota > Metazoa > Chordata > Actinopteri > Holocentriformes > Holocentridae > Myripristis > Myripristis jacobus. The sequence goes on from OMLB01056650.1 coordinate 4,335, forward strand.
TGCTCCCTGTGTGTGTGCTGAGATGTATATTTCAGAGACGTCTAGACATGTCTTTCATTCTGAGAAGGGGTCCCTCCATGGAGGCAAATGGAGTGCTAGGCTGGAGAGATGGCGAGTTGTGTGTGTGCGCACGCATGTGTGTGAGTGTGTTTGCATGTGTAGAGGACAAGCTTGAGGTTGTGTTTGTGTGTGTGTGTGTGTGTGTGTGTGTGTGTGTGTGTGAGTGACAAAAGCCTGAGGAGAGGTTGAGGCTGTCGCGGAAACTCAGCTGAGGGATGTTCACTCTGTCTAGCTGTGATCGGCTGTGCTTTGGTCACACACACACAAACACATAGCCACTGTGATTGTACACATGCCCTGGATGCATTATTGAGAATGGCAGGCAGAAGACACAACACATACTAGACAGAGGGAAAGATAGCAGGGAAAGCCAAGTTGTTTTTTTTGTGCATTTTTCTAGTTCAAAGATGAGATCCTGACGCAGAAAGACGACATATGTCTCTTATGTCACTGTTCAAAGCTTGGACGTTCCTCCGAGTTAAGTGTTAATAGCTAAACATACCAAGAATGTAATTCATCGCACGCTACAGTAAGGTGAACCGTGTAACTCATTAGGGCTTGTGGCCCACGGGCCACAGTGATGCTGTGTGGGTTTTAGTGTCATGGGCCAAAATGATCCCTCCTGCGGCACACACACAATCAATACGCTGCTTTGATCAGCACTCTGCATCAGCTCCTCACATTAGTAACACCGCACTTCATGACACACAGGGCACATGCACGGACAAATGCACAACACAAACAAACACTTTTATTCACTCTCTCACAAGGACGCACAGAGGCACACACATACACAACACACAAACATGCATGCACAAATGATTCCGGCGGAGGAAAAACCATGCAGCAGACTGAGTGCTGCCACATGGTGGAATCAAACACTGCAGATGAGAGCTGCAGAGACGCTGCGAGGGCACGGGTACAGTGAGGGAGAGAGTGAGAGAGAGAAAAAAGAGACAGCGGTGGAAAAAGGAGGGAAAGAAAGCAAAATGAGAGCCAGAGAAAATAGAGAAATAGAGAATAGAGAAAAGGAATTAGAGAGACAGAAAGATGGGAGAAAGTGGGTGAAAGGAAGGTTGAGAAAATTGTGAGACTAACTTGTCCTGCAGCTGGCGGAGCTTGTCCTCCTTCTCCAAAAGCTGGCCTCGCAGGGCTTTGTTAGCCGCCACCTGCCTTGTGACCTCCGCACTGGCACTCTGGAGGGGGGCAAGGGAGGCACACGGTGTGTTTCTTAATGTGTATGAGCGGGTGAGATGGGGGTGGGGATGGCACGGCTGATGACAGGTCAGGCGCAGCATGCCTCCTCATTACAGTTACAGCGGGAGGGTGGAAGGTTTTAAAAGAGGTTAAGAGGAAAACTGTATTTTTGTTAAGTGGATGAGGTGAGGGGAGTAATTAGGAGAAATAACAATTTATAGGCCTACAGTAAACCTACAACGAATATCCTTTAATGGGGAATGCAGATGATAAACATAGGCATACACATAATTTATGTGCTCATATATAATTAAAAAAAAATAGCACATAGGCTTAAATCTTTTTGCGGATTACTGCTTTGTCTCTTTAAATTTGTGGCAGTGTTGCATCTCTACAGTATGGTATAGTAACTGTACAATTTTATTTCTCATCAGCCACAATATTTTGTACGTTATGATTAGCAGTATAATATTTGTTAGCATAAATGATAAATTAATATAATTACTGCATTAAAACAAAATATTGTTAGATGAGATTTCTGCAAACTCTGCTACATTTATGCCTTACTCCTACTTTATTATTGCTATTTTTTTTGGTCTCTTGCAGAGCAGTGCACACGCATGCACACAGGAGACAAAGACTCATGGCTTCATGACTACAGGTTGGTTTCTGATCATGAGATTGATGGATACTTGAAAGTGCACTTTTTCTTTGGTTTAAAGGGCCTTGTGTCTCTTGTGGGAACTATGCTGGAACAATCTTTGACAACGCGCTCATTCAGAGTGTGCGCCCCCACAGCGCTTTCCTTGCCTCTCCCTTTTGCTGTCACCTGACATGACTCCCTGGGCTGTGTGTAACGACAGCAGCAATCTGCTCGGTGACACTGATGAGCTGGCTACGGAGAGTGTGATAATACTGTGGTACGACTAGCACCTCATTCCCTATGATGTAGGGCACGTCTCCACTGTTACTCCCCATTTCTCATCTCTCTGACAGGTACTCCATAATAAGATCAAATGATGAGAAACGCTAATTCATGTCGAAATCACATGCAATTTCAGATGATGTTAAGTGTAAATCCAAAGGTTCAAAAACTAGTTTTTTTCTTGTATACATGAATTGGAAGTAAAACCTTGACAGTTTCCTGAGAGGAGCATGACAAAATAGCATAGAGTAAAACCTTGCTAATCGAAAGTACTCATGGACTAGGCCTGTTCAAAACAGTGAAATGTTTAGGTGACAGAGGTATTGATGCTTGATTAAGTAGCAGGGCAAAGCTACTTGGAAAAATATAAAAAACACATGAATTAGAAGGGTGCTACACCATATGCAATAAAAAGAAGAACTTACCTTTTTTTGAGTGATCTTATTTTTTTTTTTGGCAAAAAAAGATTATTTTTAAATCTTTTTTCTGCCATTAATTCCACTTTACACTCAGAGCACAAAATCAGAAAATAACAAATTATTAACACTATCATAAGATTAAAAGGTATATCTCAAAGGCAGTGCACTTTTACACAAAGCTTTAACGTGATTCATTAACCCCACTGCTCTAACCCCAGGTAATAACAACTAACCTTAAGTTTGGCTTGCAGTTGTTTGACCTCAGCCTCCAGGGCCTGGAGCACAGGGTTGGCTGAGGCGGGCACGGCCTTGCCCTGGCAGGAGCACTCTGCATTTACTGGTACTGGTGGTGGTGCAGCTTGCTGAGGGAACGTGCTCTGCCTCCACTGCTCCAGCTCCATCTCCAGAACCTTTTTCTGCTGCTCCATTCCAGCCAGGTCACAGGTCAGCTTCTGCAGATGGACAGGTAGGCAGAATTAGTGAGGCTAGGCTACCGCCACCACTACCAACTGTACTAACAACAAAAGCTGTGTCTATCAGTTGTATAAAACAAACAGCAGCCGAAATTTTTGTTAGTGAAGGCTGTGAGAGTTAAAAAGTAATGCGAGACATGCTACTGCTATGTGCAGCAGTGCTGGCTCTAATGAAAATTCAGCTTTCTCTCCATAACAGTGCAGATATATTAAAGGTTGTGAAAAAAGAAAATCACAACAGAGATAGTGAATTCCTCAGACATACAAGTCTTTTTTTTTTTTTTTTAAAAGTACACAATACATGAATATGATAAATGTAGACACAAAGGTGAGGCAACATGTTTGAAATATGTGTTTGCCATGGGAGAGCTGCAGGCTCCACTTTAATATCTGGCCCGTGATAAAACTCTCTTTTTATGCTAATGAGTAGACAGATGATGCCGTTGCCCGGTCAATAGGGCCTAATTCTCACTGTGATTGGCATGCATAATAAAGCCATCCTGCAGAAACACAGAGCACTTTGGGACAGAGGGAGTTTAGTGTTTGGTAAGTGGTTGGGTCTACAAGTGATGTACGATAATGTCACTAGCTTATCATATACAGTGCACAGTGTATCAGTGATTCTAAACATTAGCATCTGAGGTGAACGCTTTCAACCGCATGTGTACGGTCAACCTCAAAGAAGCCCATCGCCTGCTTATTAGCAACGCAGGGCAGAAACCCACCTCGATAAGTCCAATTTAATACTGCCACAATTAGCTGATCTGGTATCATATCAACCATCATGCATGCTTAATGGCACAAATAGGAGAAATGATACAGGAAGATATGTGCTGTACACATGTGTGGTAAATGCTCTCTCTCTCACTCACAATACACACACACGCACACTTGAAACCGCAGAGTCCCAGGGGTTTGCTCTCTGCTCTGCATACACGGAGGTTATTGATATCTGGTTGCTGGCTGACACCTTTTAATAGAATCCCTCTTGTTTTAGGTTTCCTGTGTTCTGTTGAAGATGCACATGCCATATCCCCAGAGAGAATGAGACACAGTGTGTGTGCGTGTTTGTGTGTGTGTGTGTGTGTGTGTGTGTGTGTGAAGGAAGGGAAGGGGGAGAGAGAGAGAAGGAAAGAAATTGGGGCCATGGCTATGGTGGCAGTGGTGCTCATATTAAGAGTGGCATTGATGACACTTCCTGTAAGATAGGCTTTGATTTCACAGGCCATTTTCAGCCCTGGTGAGAGATGACACTCACATGGACTGATAAATTGGGGGTCCATTAAGCTGGCAGAGAGGACATCTCTCTCTCTCTCTGGGTAGCATTCTCACCGTTGCCGTTCCAAGTGACACCCAATCATTAGCAGGATAAATAAGGAGCCAGAGCCTGCTGAAATAGCCAGCATACATACAAATGTACACAGTCACACATGCACACACAAACCATCCTCAATTTCTCACCACAGTCAACTGACACTAATATCACCTACAACTGCTACGGCTGGCCAAATCTTTTGTGTGATGTGCAGCACAAGTAACAGGAACTAAATCAAAATAATGCTTACGGAAGATATGATTCCCAGGTCTACTCTTGTCTCTGATGTGTCACAGGGATTAAGATGCATGATTCTGTCATGTGCCAGGCTTTTTGTTCTGTCGGTCATGTCTGTTTCAACTGTCTAATCCTGTGATAATCCCATCCCCTTACATGTAGGGGGTAGGGCAGACCACTCCGCACTGTGAGATGATAAAATGGGGGAAGCAAGAGGGGACGTTGCAGTCCATTGCGAAGCGAGGTAAATGAGGAGGTAATGACTGAGTGAGGTAGATAATCCAGCAACTAAATGATCCTGTATTTGGATGATATGCGTGACCGGCACATTTCGACAAGCAGCAGAATTAGGGCTGGTACGTTTCACCTGTCACCTGAGGTTCCTCTAAGCTCCTTATGTCACCACAAGTTGCGGGAAAGGAGTAAAAAATGAAGCACAGACAAAGTTCAGAATAGTAAGACCTAATTTTTTTTTCAGCATAAAAAAAAAATAATTCAGCGGTTACTATCCAGAACTTTGTTGCAACTGAGGAAAAGACGCGTGCAGACGTTAAAATGGTCAGGATTTTCAGTCATTTGGCAATTATGGTGAGGGAACAGGGTGGAACTACTTAATGATCAGTCTGCACTCGATCTGTGTGAGTGTGTAGGTCAGACAGAGCAGGTCTGACAGTCATTGTGCTTTCAATTCCTGACAGAGAGGTCTGTGGGGACGGCATGGTGCTGGTGGTGACTGAGTGATGAAAGTGTCACCATGCTGCTGAACACATGCTCCACTTAGGATGAGACACAGATGAGGCAGAGCACAGCACGACATGGCAAACCTCTCCTCCGCCCCTCAGTTCCTCTCACATTTCACTGACTGCACACTGTACGGCACGTATCCCTCTGTTGTCGCTCTCTCTTCTTCTGTAACATGGGATACTGTCAAGAAACTCGCACACTGATTAAAAGAGGGTATGTGCACAAGAGAGCCTGGCTGATGAAAAAGACTCGATCCAAAAAGTGCTCTACAGTGAGAAAACCAGTGCAAAAAATAGAAAAATGCACAAACAATAAGGTTTTGGCCCTAAACCACCATTAGTGTTCAGTACCAAAATGCTTCTGTCTGTGTTTTCTCACTATGGAGCGCTTTTGGAATTAAATCTTTTTTTTTTTTAGCAAGTTTCTCTTGTGGACATTCCCTTTTTTAGTCAGTGTGCGAGTTTCTTTACCACATTTCTGCTCTCCTTGGAACCAAACCACACAAACATATATAAGGCATTTTTTTAAGACATTTTTTTCAGATTTTCTCCTCTTCTATGATGGCATTCTGTACTTGTGATGGCACTGACAACTCGGCATCACAATCCACACTAACTGCTTGGACTGTATTCAAATAGTATGGATGGGAGAGAAGTAAGAGAGCAAGGAAAGAGGAAAGAAAGTGAGGAAGGAAGGAAAGAGGGAATGAAGAAATTACTTAAAGAAGGAGAGAAATGAGAAAAGATAAAATGCCAGAAGGAAAGAAAGAAGGCAAGGAATGAAAGAAGCACCGAATGACCAAAGGATCAGGAGATGGAGCAACACAAACAAGTCTCTGTGAAACTGCCATGCTACTTCTCACATGGCAGCCCCTGTGGAGGCCGTCCTAAGCCAATTACAGGCAGAGAGTGTTGGACGGAGAGTTGGCCAGGACCGGCTGGAACAAGCCCAAAGTCCATCACCTCTTGCCCTTTCCAGAGAGGGCAACAAGTGCTGGATTTGGCCAGTCAGTCTGCTACAACTTTCTGTGGTGGAGTGGCATTAATACTGCAGGAGGTGAGAGGAAACAAACAGGAAGACAACAATTCCCTGTCTGTCCACTCACGCAGACTAGTGTGTATGTGTATGTGTGTGTATGTGTGTCATTACTGCTGGGCCCCAGCAATCAACTGCCAGGCTAGGAACACGGGCCACTTCCTGGGAAGCAACACTATGAGGGCTGCACCCTGACCTGTGTGTACAAGTCCAGTAACTCTGAACTATTCCATATACTAAACATACTCACACACAAATAGAGACACATGCGCCTAATCAGGCCTCCAGCGGGCCTCGGCTGGCTGCTGCTATGTCTGCACTGACCAAAGGAGGCCCTCCTGCCTGTCTGAATAACAATTGTGTCTGTGCTGTGTGTGCATGTGCACACGCACACAAGTGTGGACAGAGACTGTGACAGGAAAGATACTGTTTAGGGGCCAGAGTACTTAGTATTTTATTTATACTGTATGCTAGGTCTAAGAATTTCCTACCTGGAGGCAGTAAGTAAACAAGTGGATGTGTGTGGCAGCAGACCCTGTGATAACACCGTCACTGCATGTGTGTCTGCACACACAAGTACACATGTAGAAATGTAACAGCTAGTGACACAGACTGTTGCGGAGAACTGGCTTGTTGAAACATTCAGCAGGAGGAGAGAACAGTAGAGAGAGAGAGAGAGAGAGAAGAAGACAGAGAGAGATCCTCCTCCTCCTCCTCTCCTCTGCTCCGTGGTGCTGACCTCCATAGGCGAGGGTAGGCCTGTCAGCCACACTTATTAAGCATGATAAGGGCAAAGGAGCTGCTATTGCTGCACCCTCAGCCCCCAGCAAATACAAAAGAACCACAGAGACAGAAAAATAAGAAAACTTCCCTAGCCTTACGACTGTCTTTCCCCCCCGTTATCCTCCGCTTTCTTTTTCCCCAGCTACCTGTGTGAGCTGCTTGCTGCTGCAGAGTTTCTCGGTGAGGGAGTTGAGCTGTGCCGTGATCTTCTCATTGGCCTGCCGCAGCTCCCTGGCTGAGAGCACAGCATCTTTCCTGGCACTTTGCAGTATGTCAATGTGACGCTGTAGGGACTCCAAGCGCTGCTGCAGAGAAGAGGAGGAGCAGCGCTGGGTCTTCATCAGCGTCCTCCTCCTCCTGCTTTTCTCTCCTCTCATCCCTCGCTCCCTGGGCTCATGCTGTTTATCGTCTAACAGGAAGAGATACACGCAGGCACCTCAGAGTCGACAAGTGCAAAGAAACACTCCAAATCCCTATTTAGAAGCTACTGCTGGGACTTGGCGGGCATGTGTGCAAGTGTCTCTGTGTATGCAAGTGAAAACATTGTGAAGTACTCAACAACTTGAAGATTTTCCATTTATAACCAATACAGGATTACGGAGCTCAAAAAAACTTGTTAGCTTCTCAGATACTTGTTTCTGATCAAGAGCTTGTGCATGCATCGGGTGTTTCTCCTGCTTCAATTAACAGTCGATTAGGTTTTTGCAGGTTTGCATTGATGTGAAACAGGGAAATTTATGCTACCTTGCTCCGGAACATCAGCTTGCCTTCTGTTTGATTCTGTTGCTGGCGCTTCGGTGTCTGAAATCAGTGCATACCTGTAGAACTGAAAGAGCAGGAAAATCAGAGACGCTGATAAAAAGCAACTGTTTAATGCAACACAACAGGTTGACATGCTGCGCTTCCTGAACGCTACTCATAATGACACGATGATCACAGGGTCTGTTCAGTTTAACGTGACAAGACAAATCACCTTGGGCTTAATAATTCACCTTAACATGTTCACATGAAGCTTCGACTTGAACACTTCCCGACGTGGATATGGCTTCTGACAAGTGCTTGCAAACGCTCCCCTTGTTCAATCACTGTCTGAATGCCCTAATTCACTTCTATGACATGTGTGAGCGTGAGTGTATGCGTGAGTGTATGTGTGTGACAGCCCCTGAGTGCACTAGTGTTTGTAGTGACATCAAAGAGACCCCCACCCCGGTTCTCTTATGTATGGAGGTCGGGTAGGGTTTGATCAGCGCCAGGTTTGATCACACAGTGCCTTGCGGAGTGGAGAGGAGCCCTTTGGTTTGTGACACAGCACGTCATGGGGGCCGGGGCTGTCATAGCGATGAGCCCAGGCGGAGCTGATGGGCACACGGAGCAGAGCAGGAGTGGGGAAACTGAGGGGGGATCTGAGAGAAAGGGTCCTGACAGCTCCCTGACTGCATGTAGAACAACAACCCCTCTCTTCCTCTCCACCTTCTACCTTGCTCTCCTCCTTCCTCAGAGACACAGAGAGAGAGAGACATAGAAACGGAGAGTGAGAGAGAGAGAGAGAGAGAGAGGGGGAGACATTATCTTTAAAGGTCCTCCTTCCCGCTCTCTTTTTTGCTCTCTCCCTGATGGAAAACAGAGGAGTGTGATTGCTCTCTCTCTGTCTCTCTGTCTCTCTCTCTCTCTCTCGCTCTCTCTCTAGTGTGGAGCTGCCATATACTGCTGTGAAAGGGTTTATGTGGACAAAAGCAAGGGTCCAGGTCTATTGATTTCATGGTGTGGAGAAGAGACGAGAAAAAAAGAAGCGTTGACAAGTGCACAAGAGCAAGCCTTGGTGATTGTAGAAGTAAAGGGAGTGGCAAGTGATATGCTGTACTGTGCAGTATGTCTTACACCAAGCAACAAAAGTTATGTGGGCACACTTAAAACTATCCATATTGCTGAGAAATCACAAAAACCCAAGCCAAAAAAAACATGTACCTCTGTATTATTTGCTTTATTTTGATCAAAATATGTAAATTACAGAGTGTAAGGACAGACCAACCTTTCGAACAGTGTATTGTCTGTGAGGCCTTGTCCCCGAGGGCACGCTGTTCAGACTGTCTGAGTAGTCTTCACCATTATCGCTGCAGAGAAAGGTGAGTAGGGTTATTACAGGCTGGGAGCTGAACCCACAACCCTGGTTCTGCAAGTACCACCCTCGGACAAAAATCCAATTTACCTTTTATGGTTGATTTAGTTGACATCAAGCAAAAATATGTGCATTTCGCCCTCCGTCTTCCAAAGCAAAATCAATGTCCCATCCAATTTCTGAGCTGGAAGTGTAAATGTGGGTGTAAATTAAGTGAAAAGCAGCAGCGCCTGGTGCTGATGGTGAATGCATCAACATGTATGAGAGCGGCTGTGGCCTTCATTAGCCTTCTGTGTGTGACAGACGTGTGTGAGAGGCACGGCTGAGCGGAGCCAAGCCCAGCCGCGTCTGATGGACACACGGTAAGGGCGTCCTGAGACGCACATGCACACATACACATACACATTCGCACTCACACACAGGTTTATTGACAGTGACCTTTGACGTGGAGGTGGAAGCCAGTGACATTTACGCTGGCGGGTTTATTAAGGTGGGGCCTGGGAGCAGCAGCAGAGGTAAAGACCACAGAGAGAGGATCTAACTGGAACATGACAGAGCTGGGGGATAGTTGGGGTTAAACCTGGCCTGGAAGGGGCAGAGGGACTTGCTGAAGATTGCTTATCACTGCCACTAGACCAGGCTGTCCTTTAGCTACCTAGTTGGAGTGCAACGGAACTTGATCCGTAATCCATACAGAGCACCCCCTATGATGCAGCTCACACGTGAAACCCTGGACTACTTCGCAGAATGTAAATATCATACGACTGCTGTAATTTTTTTTTAAGTTAATGCCCTAACTCTTGATGTAGAGTTTCAGTGAAAAGATAGACAAGAGAGATGTGTGCAATGTTTTACGCTGAAGTGCAAAATGAACACACTCACATTATGATCACACGAAGAAAGCATGCTATTGTTCACACTGCAAAAGCAGTCATGACTAGTGGAGGAGGGGAAGAACTTAAAACATGTTTTAATTTCAGAACATGGACAAAAGTTCCTTTTTTTAAGTGTTTTTGAGTGAGTTTTACAGAATAAATGGGGAGCAAAATTATGTCCAAATCTGATAAAAAAAAAAAAAAAAAAAAAAAAAAAAAAAAATCTGTTT
>OMLB01056650.1:18435-38011 GCA_900302555.1 Myripristis jacobus
TAAAAAATTTTTTTTTTTTTTTTTTTTTTTTTTTTTTTTTTTTTTTTTTTTTAAATTGTAGCATTTTTAACAGTCATTAAGCCAATTTCTTACTGACATTTGGCTTAGAAATTAGAGCTCACAGACCAAATCTTGACCCATGTGACTTCTCCCAAGAGTAAGAACACTTTCAAACCACTCTTGAAAGAGCAAAACCACATTTTCCTCTGGGCATTGTGCTGTAGTCAAGTCTCTGTCGGGTTTCTTTTATTGCGAATGACAAAGAACACTTAGTGACGACATAGTGCTGTACCTTTTTTAATGACTGCTCCATTCGCTCAGAAGAAACAGAAGGCTTTTTCGGAGTGCTGCTTCTGACCTGCTGCTCCTCTGCCACTTTGTGAAGCAGTGCTGCACAGGGGAACAAAGCTCGTTATTGTGACATGACGTATCAAAATCTGGCTCTTCGGTCAATAGAATGATAATTAAGAGGCCACATTAAATCAATTAGCATTACTAAGGTCTAATTTCTTAACACATTCTGGCAATGTTCTTTTCAAGGCATATATAAAAAAAACCCGGGGTCCTTTTTTCCTTTTGCCAATCAAATCAGAAAAGAAAGCACAATCACTAATGCCAATTTCATAAGGATGTGAAATATCTATTGCTGAACTACCCCATCTTCTAAAATCCAGTCAAGTAGCCTTTTTCAATCTGATAACCACAAAGAAAGTGTACTTAGCAGTCCACCAGGAAATGGAAAACAGTGTTCAAAAGCACACACTGGTACAGTACATGCTGTGTGCAACCTCCCTCTGGGGATCTTAAACAAACGTAGTGAAGTGCTTGAATCCCTTGTGAACACACAGCCCCTGGCTGCACTGCTTTGTAGCCCACCATGTTTCCCCAATGGACAGCTAATCTCCACAGACTAACATGCTGCTTTTGTGAACTTCAACAGTGGCCTTGGAAAAGATTTGCATTAGGCTTTATGATAACAATAGAAAGCATGCAGGAGTCCAAGTGCTTAGGGATTTGATACACATAACAATATGCATGCATGCATGTGAGTGCACAGACACACGCACACACAAACCAACAAGACTCTGTGTCATATTTGACATGTACAGCTGCAGAACTATAAATAGCTTTCCTGCTCACCTAGATACAAAGGGCAAAACAAAACAATATAAAAGTTTCTGCCTTTTGTTCACTTCTGGTAAACTTTCATGGCATACGACCAAATTCATTTGTACAATGAGGCTGGAAACATTAAATATTCAGGCCCTTGACTTTTCAGGTCAGTTGACCTTTTGGAGAGTGAGTCGGAAACGAGGCCATAGAAGGAGAGAGCAAAAAAGAGAGAATATGCTCTGAGGAGCTCCTGCTCCCTCGCTTTGCATTTGACGACTTGCCCAGGGAAGTTTGTTACTTTGAATTAGCCTGCTCTTTTGTCTTCTCTGCATGTCACATCCAATCAGATGGAGCACCAAATAGGACAGGAGGGCTGCCTGTGTTCGCTGGGTACATAACCAGGTTGGGAGACAATTATCCAGCTCCAGTGCTGGTGGCTGGGGAGTTGGCACCTCGGCACTACCTTGATAAGAAGCCGTGGTGGCTCCCTAGTCACCGACCATTGGAGGAGGTCCTGGCACTGCGGCATACATTAACGTCGCTCCCATGTCTCCTCAAGGGCCGCAGCACAAAGGCTCCATTCCTTTCATCTGCTGCTTTTCGTTAGTGTGATCCTGATGAGGAGCGTTTCAACCCTCCTTCTCTTTGATCAGGTCAGAGGGGTTGTACAGGAGTCAATGTTTGGGCCACTCACAAAAATTGTTTTTTTTCTTCTTCTTTTTTCTTTTTTTGTGGATGATATGGAGTGTTTCCTGTTTACTTTGTTGGTGACGTAATGTCTTAAAGTGACATTTTAAAGACATAATATTGTTCTGATTTAGGGACAATCATTAACACAATAAGTATGCCATTCAGTATCATTTGGTGGGCACTTTCACCTAAAGTAATTTATGGTACCATCAGTGCATTTTTTCAATATGGTGGGCCATGGCAGCTTTGTACTGTATATTGTTCTCAACTGATTTCATGTACCAGCTGATTCCCCATCCTGAAGCATCTATTCAGTGTAACCAAATCTGTATCCACTGAACAATGTTTGTTATGTCTTTGAGTTTTTGATACTGAATATAGTGAATGATGCAAACTTGTTCACCTACAGGAGCTGCAATACAAGGTACAAACTTAATGGTTATGAGTATCGTTGTCAGATATGTAGCCAGTGTCAAGACATATAAAACAAAGTGTGCTATATTTGGCTGAACTCACAATAATTCCACTGTTTGATGTTGATGATGATGATGATTTTTAAACAAACATAAACATTTTATTTTTGTCAGATGATGTTCAAGGTCAAAGCAAATTGGGTATTGTGGAGCCAGCTATCATTCAATTTCATGTCCTTATATGAACAGTGGCGTTCAAAATAACAAAGTTCTGCTGATTCTAGGGTAGAGAAATTGTTTATTTGGACATATGAATTTCTGTGGGTTCGCAGCAATGCAGCTGTGGTGCTACAGATTCAGCAATGGCACTGCTGCCTCTGTGAAGTAGAAACATGGCTAAATTCAAATATACAGAATTGTTTGACCCGCTACGCACAAACTATGCGGTTGTTATAATATTACTATATTTATATTAAGTTTTCTATGATGTAAATTGTAAAATGGTGTACACATGGTAGTCCAAAGTCAAAAGGGCAGATACTTGTGTTATATTGCAACATTTATATTTCGTAATTACTTGTGTGACCAGGCATAAAACTAAATCTCTCCTTTCAAAGGAGCCTATTTCCTAGAATTCCTGACTATAGATAGATTGTCAATAAGAGAACATCCACCAATTTAATTAGTGCCATCCTTAAAACCACAGGCTTGCAACTCCAACAGACACCATCACTGGTTGTGGAGTAAATTAAAGTGATCTAGCAGAGATTTGTTATTGAACTGGTTAATTAAGGCCACTGGTTATATTGGTCAGTATCTGACAAAAGGTTGCCGGCTGGATTAAAAGCAATGTGCCTTATAACATTGAGAATGACATATGCAGACAAGATGAATACAACTTGATCTACCAATCAATTTGCAAGGAGTTGATCAAGTCTTAATTGAGTTGTCCTGTTAATTCCACTGAGAGTAGTCCTACTAATTCCTCTCACGAATACAAATGTGGCCTAGAGGTAAAAGCATAGCTGAAAGGTGCTGTTAGACATGTTAAACAAGAATACTTTCTACCATTACAGGTGGAGCATCCAGTCCTCTCTTAGATTCTCCTTTAAGCCTGCGGCAACGTCCTGGTGTGATAATGTAGCTTGTAATACAAAGAAATTAACAAAATATAAATGGTGTAAAATAAAATTTTGACAAAGAGAATGAAGGACCACCAACAGACTTCCAGGATGTAAGGAAGATCGGAATCACCTTGGTGTTCATCACTGAGACAAAGGCGCAGCTCCTTCACTGTGGCTCGGTCCATTGCAGCCTGGACGCGCAACATGTCCAGCTCCTCTTCCAGGTTGGCTCTGCAGTCAAACACAGAATAAACTTTTCCTAACAAAACAATGAAAACAAAACAATTTTCCCTCAAATATCAAGGCTGTAACCAAAAAAGACAACAGTCGCATAATGAGTATCTTTTTAAATCTCCACAAATATCACTTTGGATTCCGCTGTGGACTCCATTACTATACAACCTTGATTTCACTTTTAAACTTGAATTGTATGCACCGGCTTCCCCTTCCAAAACAAGGAAGACGACACGGCAAAGAAACCAACTAATTAAAATGCTCTTTAATTCATCTGGAAATCAAAGTGACAAGTAACATGAAACACCCAGGTAGGGAAGTGGAGTGTGTGTGTGTGTGTGCGCACATACTCACTAGACAAACAGACTGAAAAGTGAGCCCAATTACCTCTCTGCAATTAGCTTTATTCCTGCTAAAGGCTAATTATAAGGAGCCATGCTCAAGACTTTGCACTTTCAAGTTATTATTAGGACCCCAAAAGAAGTCTTCTGAGGATACACGCAAGCCCCGCTGAGACCACCACACCTGAAACACACACCTACTTCCCCTCCCCTCTGCTCCACGGAGTCGGATAGAAACAAGCTCATGCTACTGTAGTGGCATTCTTCCCTCAGTTAACCTCATTACGACAGTGGGGTCTTCCCTCTGACTGACTTCTTGAGACATGTGGTGCAGTGTCTGTGCTATACCCTGTGTTTCAAGAAGAAACAGTGCATTTGTGACTATAGCAAACGGATGAGCCTAATGCCAGTGAACTCAGACTACAAACCTATAAACCATTCAACTGATGTAATTATGCTAGATAAACCAAGAGATGTGTTTTTCCATACATCTGCCAAGAGAATGACTTGGGAAAAGTTATGGGCATAGCAGAGGGAAGGGAAGTAATTAGCTTCTTAGCCCACACAGTCCAGTAGAGCCCTGATCTAATGGCTGACCGCAGCTTAAATAAGTACACAAATGACTCTCCCTGAGGTGGGGTGAGGAGGCAGATGGATATGTGTCGCTCCTCTATAGATTTTCCTCTATAAATGAACTCCAGTCGATGAGGCCCCAGCACTGCCTTATGTGTCCAGGCTGTTAATGGCACCAACCAGCTGAAATATGCTGCATGTGGAAGGAACCTGTCCCATCTAATGTTTCTCTTTTATGCCTTTTCAGATGCTGATAGTATTGACGCTAAACCAGCGCTCATATGCAAGACATTCCATTTGGTTAAAGAATAAGCATCCTTTCTTGGATGAAGCAAGGATTAGATTGCACATGAAGCTTCTTGGCCTGGGGGCTCTAGTTTTCCACCATAACACTCTAGAGATAGAGGGCTATTGCATCCTCTGTTAAGCAACACCCAATCGCTACAATGTCTACTGCAACCTGCCACAGATGTTGATGGAGAAATTACAAAAGCAACAGTGCAATAATGTCAATGAGTTGCCATCAAAACTAGTACATATAGGTAAAAATAAAAATACATAAATAGATATATCTATTACTATTATATATTTATTACTAAACAAAATAAATGCACTTGGTTTGTAGGCCTGGTTGCTTCTAAAAACCCTGGCTTCAACTAAATCATCTTTCTAAAATTTTCTATAAGAGGTGAGCAGTGTTCACCAGGTCAGATATTTCTGTAGTAAACATATCAGTGATGAATGGTGTTTACAGCATCTTTATGTTTCTCCTTCTCTATCTACGGCAGCACTGTCTCTTACTGCTCACTGCTGCTGAATTAATGAAACATACTAAAATATATTTTTTTCAACTGCAGTTTTTTTTTTGTTTTTTTTTTTAGAGATAATGCAAACTCCTTCTCCTCATGCCCTCTCTCCCTCAGACTCTTTCCTCACACTTTACAGCCTTTGCTTCCCTGTATGAATATATCATTTGATAAACAGATGTTTACTTTCAGTCTATTTTGGTCCCTTATGATTGGGAGAGGAGAAATCCTGGGAAGTGGATGCAGCACAGGCTGAAGTAGCGTTACGCCATATGTAAATAACAAACCTCAAGGAGCAACATTTAGATCTGCATCATATTATACTTTCCTGCTGGTCAAACAAATTTAAGGCTTGACTCTGTTGTCAAAGTTGGATCACAAATAGCCTGCAGTTTAGGTAAAATGAAACAATGTTTTCCTGTCATATCCCTGCTAACACAGAGGAAAAAAAGGTCCACAACCCTGCCTCCTATACTTCAAATCTTTTTTTCTTTTGTTCAAATGAAGCTAGGTGAAAATTTTTCAATTCCCTCACAACTTACCGCTTCACCTAAGGTAGAATAACACTCAGCAGGCATGAAAGCATAAGAAGTTTCTCGGCAGAAACCAAACTAAAGGCAACAGACAGCTGTGTTATGTTTGGTAATGATGTGGTCTCCAATATAAGTCTATGTCTCGCGCCGCTCTTTTGGCCCTGTTTGTTAAAACCCTTTCGCACTCATACGGTGCTAGAATTCCAGCCCTGAGCCATTCACACCATGTCATTTGATCTCCTCTCTACCTGTGCTGCAGCTAACGCAGCTTAGAGCTCGAACTGCCAGCCTCCATCCACAAGGGTGTACAACAGTACATCATCTACGACCATTGTGCTTTCACACGCCAGCCTCCTTTTGGTTTCATGCTCAGCACATAAAAATACACAGGAAGAGCAGGGAATAGGGGAAGAAAAGGAAAACACTTCTGGCATTTTCATGGCTGGGGAAAGAATCTTGTTTTTTTTTCCTTTGTAAGGGAGGAGGCAAGACATGATTTGAGTCAGAGGGGAATTCCCCTACGGTTAAGCTCAGGCTATAGGGCTGTTCAGTCGAGGAGGGAGTTTGGGTGGATAAGCCACTGCTGTCAGCAGAAATGGGCCTAGTGGAGTTCACATGGCTCGGTGCTGTATTTTAGCTGTGGGCAATGCAGCAGCAGCAGCAGCAACACCAGTGATTCTCTGAGAGGCAGGTTCTCCAGCCACAGGCCACTGATATGAGAGGTAAATGGGCCTTCATGTAAAAACCACTAGTGGAAATAGCCTAGGATGCCCAAAATATTCCATGCTTAAGAGGCTTTTTGTTGATGCCGTTAGGCATCCTAATATGAAATGAAATAATGTTATCATAATGTTGTCTTTATTAAATATGAGGAAAGGAAAGACATTTGTACAGCTAAATAGCACCAGTCCAGTGAACGGCTATTTGAATAGCAGAACAAACAGGTAGGGCATTTTAATTATGTGGGGACTATTTTGCTAGAGTCCGGTTCTTTGAAACTGCTCCATTCTTTATGTTCCAATTTTAACTCTCTATGAGATGGGCACTAAGGCTTGATGGCGCAATGAAGCTTGTGTCATGATTACCAACTAAATGTAAAGCAAGTTGTTTTTTTTTAATTAATTTAGAAAATATTTAATGAAGGGGAAACTTGTGATCTGATTTAAAAACATGCATAAAACATTATGTGTGCGTTTGTGTGAACAAATGTGTCCCTCCTCCAACTAAGCTCTAGTCCGGGGGGCAAAAGACACTCATTACTTCTAATACCTTTTAGCAAATCAAGATGCAAGAAGAAATAGCAGAATATGAGGAAAATAAGGGTAAACTTTATTAAACTTAATTAGAGTCAACGTCGCCTATTGGGGGTGGTTCATGTCCATAATGGTCACTCTCACTAGAGGAGCTTTCACTGCTATTGCAGTGTAAATCATCTCAAAGGCTTTTTCCCCAGTAATCGCTACCTAATTTATGCTTTGATGTCGTCTGAGTGTAGCATCTTAAGTCTAAGGGTGCACTGCATGTTTATGTTGTTTATGGGACCTAAATAATCCCTGCCTCTTTTTACCAACAGACCTTTAACAACAATTAACAAGCACGGACATGGAGTGCTGCAGACAGATGCATAATGAGGCAGATAAAATGATCCCACGGCGAATCAACATTCCTAGCCCACCCTGCCTGTACTCACTTGCCAGCCATCCGCTACAACAAGGAGGAAATCTCAGTCTGAATGCAGTCTTGGAGTCCTGCAGTAAACTAATTTATTTGTCTTTGCAATCAACTCGATTCAATCATCTACCTCCAGAGTGAATTTGCTATTTTTTTTTTAATGGGGGAGTATTAAGTGTATAAATTGGTCTTTATGTTCCACTTCAATAGTGCACACACTTTGGTGATTACAGAAAGGACAGGTGGAGTTGAAATCATGAGCTGGCTGAAATCAGTAAATGAAGTGTCATGGACAACCTAAACCTGACAATATTAGTCATTTCATATTCATTATAAGTTTAACATTGCTGCATTCACACAGGTTAATGTAGACAGTAAGCTGTATAAATTTTAACAGACTGGACGAGAGCAAGACAGCAATTAGATGAGGCCAGCAGAGAATACCAGAAATGTCAACAACACTAGCCATTAGAGTTTAAATAAATAAATAAGTAAATGAATAAAAAACTTTTTGCACTCCTGCGCCACAACATTACAACCAGATGTTATGCAGACACCATGTAAATGAAGAGAAATGAACAAGGAAAAGATAATGATTTTGTTACAACAGCATATATTGCATGATGGGCGTAGGAAAAATTACCAAAATATCAACAAAAACGGCTGACACATAGCAGATGATCAGCAGTGAGATGGCTGGCATACTTTATCATGTATCTCATTCTGCTGTCATGCCATCCTGCATCCTCACCCATTTTTTCCTGTGCCATCACAAAAATGCATCTTTGCTGTCTACCTGTCTACCTGCTGTCTACAATAAATATCTAAACTGTGCACCCCTTTTCAAAATTTCTACTTTTATTGTCTTGAGGTCTGATATCAAAATCCAGTAAACTAGACTTTTTCCACTTTCAGTTGATATTCAGTTGATATATACTATATTAACTGTATATGGGTGGTTGATGTGACATGGCCTTTTTGTTGTCCATAGCATCAAACACAAATAAATAAAAATTCAGTTGGTCAAAAAACTTTTTTATATTGTTCAGAGTATGCTGCTTTGTGTGACCACACTAGACATACATGCAATGCATCAGTCACTTCACAATTTTCAACCAAACATGAGAAAATGTTTACATTATATAGTGTGACTGTCCCAAGCATGTTTCACAGAGTTTAAACTTAAATAAAACTAAGAAAATAAATGCAACTCTCCTCAATAAAATATTCAGTGATAATACAGATGTCTCTTTGTGATGCTGGTCTTTTCCAAGTCCAGGCATAATATTTTGAGTCAGCTATGATCGAAAAGATTTTGTCACAAAAACTGATATCATATGGTATGACACTGTTTTTTGATATTTTACAGGCAATTGTTTGGAAATCCTTGGAGAGGAGGGGTCCTTGTTCAACGCTTCAGAGCCCTTTTCCAGTATGATTTGGTTTGATGTTTTTTATATAAAAATGTCAAAGATAAATAACTTTTTTCTTATTACCACATTTAAATCTAAGTTACTATGTTGCAGTGGGTATGCTGTCAACATATAACCTCAAGGCCCAATGTTGTACTAAGTGCCACTCCATATGATATGAACTGGATTTTCCTACAGACATAATAATTATTCACTTTAGTTAACAGTTTTCTTCTTACTTTTTATAACTAATAACTGTTTAATGTATATTTGTCCTTTTTTGTCCTTCTATGTGCTTAGTCAAGCCACTGTAGCTCTTCCACTGGAGAGCTCCAAGTCTAAGTCCTGTCAGCTGACATAACTGAGTTGCTTTTTAACACATTTACATTTGTAATAAATGAAATCAATTAAAATGGAAACTTTTTTGTAAATGAATGTTTGCTGTACAACGTTTAGTGGCACAATGTTCCACATTTTTATGTGATTTTTCTTGAGTGAAAAATCCATGTCTTTGCACTGACACACTGTGGTGTGGAGTGGCTCATCCTGTGGTGTGACACAATATCATTTGGTGTGACATTCAAAATTGTGACTATAAAAAGGCTTTGTTAGTGATGATTAAAAAAAAAAAAAAACTCAGTGGAACACGTAAAATAATATCAGCAAGAGCCACAAGCATTTTTTTTTAGATTTAGAACAGGGTTTGTCAGATGTACAAGGAAATGCTGGATCTCAAGATAGTAATGATAAAGAATTAGGATAAATTGAGTTACTTGAGAAAAGTATACCCCATTTTCATTTTATATACAATAACTTTCATGTCACACCAAATGACAATTTTAGACACTTAATAAATTCAGATTCTGTGACTAAATTGAGATTCCAATACAAAATCTAAAAGACCACATATATTATAGGAAATTTAAGAGTCAGAACAACACAGCTCATTAATTTTCATGCCTAATATTTGAAGTTTAAAAAAAACAACTTTTTTTCAGGCTGAAACGTCAGCTACCCATAAACTGTGTTATCTAGAACTACACATACAGCACACATTTCATAATGTTACAGTTCACATTAAGAAAACAACCGAGACTGTCAGAAACATCTGTAAAGTAACAACTGAGAGTAAATACATGCCTACTTTTCACAGTGCTGAAATTGCTGGCGACACATAGTTTATTTTACCACTTTTATGTTTTCGTATTTCCTCTTTTCTTTGTTGGTTATTTTGAATTCTATTTTTATGCTTATTTTGTAAATTCTACTATACTGTATTATATTATATTACATGTGTTTTTGTTTTTCCCTGCTGAATCACATTTCTGGTCTCACTATGACAGTCCAAAAGAGACAATATAAATAGTCTAATGATGTGATTTCTGTAGAGATTTCTGCAGGGCATGTGCTCATTGTCACTTGGGTTTAAAACATATTCTGTGGGTGATGGGCAGTCTCACTATTCACTCTGCCACCTTGCTGCACATTCTAACTCGAATGTGCTATTTTTTTTACTATTACATTTATTGTATCATTAGTATATTTACTATAATCATTCTTATTATATTCAATAACATTATTATTTTTCATCAGTTTATTTTATTAATCCATGTTGTGGAGGAAGAAGGCACTCTTCACCTCCCCTCCTCCCTTGTTTATCTCTACATATCTTACCACCACTACCACCTTCCACTGTTTTCATTTGAACTTCCTTCCAAGAACTCCTGTAGATCATTCATTGGTTTTCCCCAGTTTCATCATTCCTGTATCCAATGAGTAAGAACTCTCTACTGTAAAGGACAGCCCACTCTGTTAAGGCATAAATTTAAATGTGCCCACCCTAGGCGTCTCTTGTTTTCCTGGTACCAGAGGGCCACGGACATCAGCAGGTCTCTTTGTCTGTAACAACTGTTTAATGTCTTACTTATAAGTTGACAGTCAAAATAAATCTGGTAAAAGAAAACTATTGTTCATCCTCTGGTTCCACACATGAAGGGTGTACATTAGTTGCACCTCAATTTAGGAGAACAATGTGAACTTGGCCATTTAACATCATTCCCAAGTACAAGGGTAAGCTGAGTTCTTAAGCTATAAGCAATGTGTGCCCTACAACATTCATGAGTCATGAGCCACAGGGAGCTAGTAAACCAGCTACAAGAGCACAAGAGCAGACCTGTTTCACCTTCTTCTTCAACCTCTTATTCCACTGGGGGGGATACAGGGGCGGGAAGGGGGGCATAAGCTTGATGACCTTCCCTCAACACTGTGGGGACCCACTGTGCAGGAGTTATCCCGGCAATATTCATTCTGGGAAATGGTCATTTGGGCCTCAAGATAGTGTTTACAAATACTGTTTTTGGAGGAGGTGATAGGGGGCATCTGTGCACAATCTCATGACAGAGTGAGAAAATAAAAGACAATGAGCAAGAGAAAATGAGAGACAACAGAGAAGTTAAAGAGAGACTGTCTTTTAAGGCCTAACACTAGCCATTTAAAGCGTGATAAGGGGCCTTTATAGGGCCCAAAATTCTTCAGCCGACAGGAGGTAATTAGCCATTAGCAGATCATTGCTAACACTTAACTAGCACAACCTTCACGAGGACAATCATTGTAATACGCTCAACAGAATAGCAAGCTGCAACTGACTGCCCCAAGAGCTACTGGCCGCCGGGCTAAGGTGCTTATTGTTGCACTAACACGGACCCCCTTTTGCCTTAAATGTTTGCTATCAACAAAAATTTACATTGCTGGGAAGCAAAGCTGCTTGATAAAGCTGTCCTTGCCTAATTACACACTGCATGGTCCTTAGCCCATCTATCCTGTTCACTCCTGCTCACAACAGGCAAGGAGGGAAAAAGAGTTAGGGTTTGGAGGGAGGAAAGGCAGAGGTGGAAGAAAGATGGGCAGTGTGCTTTTGCTTGGTTTATCACACTGAGCTGGTTAATGGTTGTGAGGGCTGAGGCCAAAGGCCCAGATCACAGAGTATATGTAAGTGTGTGTGTGTGTGTGTGTGTGTGTGTGTGTGTGTATGCACGCGTGCGTGGGTGTGTGTGTGTGTATGTGCGTGTGCACCCTGGAAGGGAGAGTTTTTGTAAAGCACGAGTTTAAAGACCTCAGCCAAGTTTACTTTGTGCCAGCCAGCCGGGCAGGGAGGGGCCCTGGGGATGGGAGTGGAGGAGACGAGGTGGAGGTGGTTGGGGGCGCATGAAGGGGATCAACACTAACCCCGGAGGACAGGACGGTTACACAGCTAGGAAGGGAGCCAGCCACTCTCCATCCCTCGTGGTTTCCCTCGCAGGTCAGTTCCAAGGACCCTGTGTGTTCACTGTAGTCTGCTTGCCCCCCATTCCCCACCCCCAGACCATCCAGTGCTTTGCTCTGCTCTGCTCCAGCCCTGGCCAGGCAGGCAGGCGGATGGACATCCCTTAACAGGCAGTAGCGGCGGCACTAGGGCTGCTAGCCTGTAATTAGCTCAGACAGCTCAGGCTTGGAGAGAGGCAGCCGGGCTACATCATAATGAGCTCAGCTGGGATTAGGAGGACAGGGCAGGGGGGTGAGCAGAGGGGAAAGCGGTGGAGGAGAAGGGGGGGCAAGTACCAGAATTCTGGCCTCAGCCTCCTGCAGCATCACAGAAGGCCATGGGGAGGCAACTGGGAAGAGGAGCGTGTAAAGGCACAGGATAGAGGAGAGAAGAGGTGAAGACAGGTGAAGGCTAGGGGGAGAGAGGAGAGAGGAAGACAATGGCTTCAGGCCAAGCTTTGTGTAGTATCTTAGAGGGTCAGTGTTCGTGGTACAGTTACAGGGGCTTCTCTAGATCAAACAAGACAGTGGCTACACTCTGCCAAGAGACAGACAGAAAGACAGACAGAGGGAGAAAGTGTGAGACAGAGCTCTATGGAGTCTTGATGAAAAGCATCACTCGCAGAAAGAAGGCACTGTAATTAAAACAGTCGCTTAGCTCTAGGTCACCCTTCAGACTGTTAACACTGCCACAGCCACCAGACTCACACTACGCTTTACTGACACTTATTTTTTGACACTAATTCCAGCAGTAGTGTGACAGCAGTGCAGAGTTTGTGCAGAGATTTCACAGCCAGAGAATCCGGTAACGTGATTTCGCTCCCTGCACTTTTATGTGTGAATTTTCAGGCAGCCAATTTTACAAATGAGCACGAAGTCTAATGATCTTGCTTTGGCCCCTGCTGGCTGGTAATGATGAGGAGGGGTAGGTGAATGCTGTGAAGCTGGGAAGGACACGCTCAAATTTTAACACCCACAAACTGTGGGGGACAGGTCGAAGGGTGAGATGGAGGGCAGAAGTTGGCAGTGGGAGTGTATGTCAGTATGTGTGTTTGTGCATGTGAAAGGAAGAGGGAGAGAGACGGTAAGATTTCACAAACATGCGAACATGCAACAGTCTTCTCAGTGTGAGCATGTGTGTGCGTGCGCGTGTGTGCGTGTGGGCACACACTCAAATGTCCAGTGAAGGTAGTAACTGTGTGTGAACCTGACAATTTCAAGAGCAGATAACTTACTTTTCGACGGAGAGTTTCCTAGTCAGGCGTTTGAAGTAGGCCAGCTCATTCCACACTGCATCGCTGTTCTCGTGTCTCAGCTGCCATGACTCTGCACGTTGTGTCCTTTCGCTTGGCCTGGAGACACAAACACACACACACAAGCAGACAAATAAATGCATATATACAGAGGCAAGCAAAAGCACACACAGACAGAAACTGAACAGACATACTCTCTCTCTCTCACACACACACACATACACTCACAGTCTCACACACACACACACAGAATGCAAACAAACATAAAGAAAAATGGTTGGTGGTGTACATTACCTAGCTGTCTCTAACCAATTCACATGGGGTGATGAAGCCCCTTAGTCTCATCCTGTTCTTGTTATTCAGCCATCTTTAGCAGTATTCAAATGAGCAGCCTTGACTTTGACATTTCTGTGGCAAATCATGTACACACACGTATGCATGTTTGTTAAAGCCCAGGGCACTGCCCATGTGGCAGGCCAATGGAGCATTCCCTGTGTGCCATGCAAATGTAAATAATGGCAAAAACACACTCACAAACGAGGTCATTCAAATGTCTACACCTCACTTATGAATACTTAATGACACTTTTTGCACAGTGGCTGCCCCCCACAACTGAACTGCCCCTTCAACACACACACATTCAGTCCTTCTTGCCCCCACCACAGCCCCCCAACTCATCAATCAGTCTTAGCCTAGCGCACCACTCCAACCCATTCAGTTCCAATTAGCCTTTCATTTGCACGCTAAAACAGCTTCTGGTGAGAAATGCGCAGTTTGCAGAAGTAGCACAAGAGAAGAATCCCGTTTTTGTCACACCCACATGGACACACACACACACACACACACACACTATAGTTTCTCATTTTCACTCAATCAATGAGGTAGAGGTGTGAAAATGGATTGTGAGGGTCGTTGCTATTGCGTAGGGCTCCTTTTCCCGTGGTCATTATTGGCTATGTAGACGCCGCCACGCTACGCTAATACTAGTTAAGCCCTGGTTCCTGGGAGTTGGAGGCTACTGAGGAATGGCAAATGTTTTCATTTAATACTGCTAATGCCCCTGTGAGCAATTTGGAGCCCTTGAACTTCTTCATATAGTGCATGAGCGAGTGCGTGTGTGTGTGTATCTGTAGCCTTGAGTTAGTTTCCCAGAGTGCAAAGCTCCTTAACAGATAATCTCACGATACAGCCACAGAGATTGATGCGCTTTTACTTATTCAGTCGCAAACTCAGAATGTAAACGCACTGTATTCAGACTAAAGAGTCTAAACATTGCACAGAAATGTAAGCATTCATGAAAATTTACCCACAGTTGTGTTTTTATTCTCTCTCTGTGATCTACTGTTTCAACTGCATGCCTTACAAAAGGTGTATGAAGCATTATTAAGTCACGGTAAAGCTTTATAAGTTTTAATTTGTTTACAGTGGGACTAAAAGCTGTTGAACATGGTGCCAAGAGAGAGCTATCTTCTTCAGGCCTCAGTGCTTCCTCCCCTATGGTATCCTAGTTTCCATTATTAAGCAGGAGGAAATGGAGAGAACTTTTCCACGCCGCTGCGGCTAATTGCTCTGATTCAGGGGGAATCTGTTTATGGGCGCAACTTTGATCAGAGTACGGATGCTTTAATAACCTTTAATTTTATTTACTCACCCCCATCATCCCAGTCTGATTAAAAAACTTTTTCCCTCCTCTAATATAAATAGGAAGTTGGCTTTTTTCCCCCCTCTCTTTTATGCCATTTTGGGAAAATATGGAGGTAATGGTGAATGGCAGGGCAGTTTCGTTGGGACTGGCCAACTGTGCACTGGCTGCATGCTGATGAGCCAGTGGGCCCTGCGGCTGCTTAGTGATTGGCTGGTTGCTCTATCCTGGGCGGCACTGGTTATCACACACTGCTAACGTCACTCAGAGGCTGGCCTCACACTAAGTGTCAGCTGGTCGAATTCAGTAACCCTGCTGATGACAGATGAAGGTTGATATTATATTAAAGGACCAGAAAACTGGGATGTCCAAACAGCGAGGCTTATGACTAAATAATATCCTTTATCTTGAATAAGCGGATTAGTGGGGCCAATACAAATTAGGAATGACCTCTCCATCTCCCACACCCCAAAATACACAATAAAGGGTAAAAAACGTGTCCATATGCAGGCACGTACGTGTGTGGCAGGTAAGGAGGCAGTCTTATTATACCCTGCTCTTTTGGGGGTAACACAACCGACCTCCCACATCTTCCAAAAAAGGCAACAACACAGCATGGAAGCTACTGGGAAATCCCTAACAAGCTCAAAATGCAATGAGACTCAATGCCTATCCCCTCTGACTTGTTAGGGCCCTGATTTCCCAGCACTAATGGGAGTGTTTAAGTCATTTTCTATTGTCTCCCATTCAGGCTGGCATCACCCCAGTGGGTTTAACAGCTATTTAAGGATGGGGCTTAATGCCAAATGAATGCCAGGATCATAACATTGAGTGACTGGCTGGTGCCATGGAGGGCTCTGTATGAAAAGGGCAAAGTTGCCTATTGCATCAATTTTATGTCAAATCAGTCATGAAATACAGATACACTCTAGCTCGAGGATATAAAACGTATTATGGAATTGTGGATTTTTAAAAATGATTTACAATCCTACAATCTTTCGATTCTTGCGGTAGAAATATTTTTTCTGCTCCCATGACCCAGGTTTTCATACAAATCTTTGGAAAAAAAAAAAGTATATTTCACCAGTGAGAACACTTCTTTGATAACCTGCTAAAATACGACAGCGGCACAAATGGTGTTGACTCTGAGAGTCTCTCTCTTCATCTCTCTGTCTGTCTTTGTTCCCACTGTCTCAGACACATGCTGTTGAGCCGCACTGAGCTGATATGAGCCGAGTCGAGCCTAGCGCTGAGCATGCTCTCTCACTGGCTCCACTTTCACACGGGCTCACATTGCACCGCTGTTTTCTTTAATTAACCCAGAGAGAAAACAGCTGACGGGGTCAACACTTTGCTCCCGTGTGGCCACCAGACATACGCACCCTTTAGTTACATTTTAAAATGTCCTCAATGATGCTTTTGGGGAGGAAAGTCAGAGAGAAAAAGAGAAATAAAGAGGAGGGGGAGCATAGCAGAGTACAAGAGGTTCATGTTTATGATGCGAGCCCCTCTTTGTGTGAAAACCCTGTGGTTTCTGGTGAAGACAGCAAGTCAAAGCAGGAAATGGCCCTCTCCCCTCCGCCTCCACAGGCCTTCTCAAACACCTTATGCCCCCCAGGACCAGACACCTCCAGCCTCCAGCTCTCACATTCTAATGAATGCTCAGGGAGAGAAGACGCAGAAGTGTACACACACTTGGCACAAAGCGCCCCAAATTGACTTGGCTTAAAACCTTGGAGCTTTTCAAAGGCAAAGGGAGAAATCTCTCCCACTTTCCCAGATCCAGCACTCAGGTCTTGTCAGACAACATGCGGAGAGCAACGGGGCCCCGAGACTATTTGTGAGCGGTTTCAGAGAGTTGTAGTGTTTCACAAGGTCTTTTAACATAAGGCGAGGTGAGCTATGTGCTTTAAAACATCCCTGTGTGACTGCTGTTACGTGGACCTGGAAGTTATCTGGTCTGTCTTGCACATGTACTTACAGGTTCTGTATGTTGTGCGAGTGTACTGTGTGTATATCAAAAGGGCCTGTGTGTTATGTGACACCCCAAAACACTGTGGATTTCAAGCACTACAAAACCGTATACTACTTACAAGATATTTGATTCCTCGATTTCTTTCAGCTGGTCTCTGACTGTCCTATAGTTGGTCTGGATCAGACATAGACGTTCGCGACGTTTATCATGAGCCCTCTTCAGCTTCTCATTCTCCTCCATCTGCAAGGCACAAAACACCAGTTTTACAGCTCAGCCTTCTCACTATTTGGCTTGAACCTTGGTTTTTAGGCCACAGTTAAGCATGAAAAAACGACTGACTCAGGACTTAAGTCTCTTAGTTAAGATAATGCCATTCTCTAATTTTAATTTTAAACTTTAAGTTGTTTTCAGACTGTATGAGGTATTGAGGTACATTGTAACCCAGACATTTTGTTAATGCAAAATTGTGATGTGAAACTGTGATGGATGAGCTATCTCATTTGTTGTAGTATTTCTACAGCAGAATAAAATATGGCTAACATCATGTTCAATTTTCTACGCTGTCATACATTGTCACAGTTTTGTATTGATATATTGGATTTCAATATATCATCCCTAATGACAAGATATCTGTCCATTTGTACAAATTTAGTACAAATTTGATGAAAAGTGAATAACTTAATTTGAGTCAGTGTGCTCACTTTGTGTGAATGATAGGCCCTCACTGTATATGGGATCTGGTCTAAAGTTATAGATGGTGTAAAATACCAGTGCTCCAGGTTCTCCATTACACAGGACAGAACGTCTTTGTTTAACAGATATCCAGCAGGTTGGCGTTGTTTTTTACTTTCCCTTTTTTCCCTGAAATTGCTTCCACTCTGACTAGGCATGACTGGGCAGCTGAGACATCATTATAGGATGAGACTTATATGACCAGTCAATATACACACACACACACACACACACACACACACACATATGTGTGTGTGTGTGTGTGTGTGTATGTGTGTAAAGTTTGGACACACCTTCTCATTCAATGTTTTTTCTTTATTTTTACTACTTTCTACATTGTAGATACATACTGAAGACATCAAATATATGAAGCAAGATATATGGAATTATGTAACAAAGAAAAAAATGTTAAATAACTCTAAATATGTTTTATATTTTACATTCCTCAAAGTAGCCATCCTTTGCTTTGTTGACAGCGCTGCAAACCCTTGGCCTTCTCTCAATGAGCTTCATGATGTAGTCACCTGAAATGGTTTTCACTTCATAGGTGTGCTTTGTCAGGGTTCATTTGTGGAATATCTTGCCTTCTTAATGGGTTTGGGACCATCAGTTGTGTTGTGCAGAAGTCAGGTTGGTACACAGCTGACAGCCCTATTTGTCAACTGTTAGAATTCATATTATGGCAATACCCAATCAGCTGAGTAAAGAGAAACGACAGTCCATCATTACTTTAAGAACTGAAGGTCAGTCAGGCTGCAAAATTGCAAAAACTTTGAATGTGTCCCCAAGTGCAGTCGAAAAAACCATCAAGTGCTATGACGAAACTGGCTCACATGAGGATCACCCCAGGAAAGGAAGACCAAGAGTCACCTCTGCTGCTGAGGTTAAGTTCATCCGAGTCACCAGCCTCAGAAATCACAAGTTAACAGCACCTCAGATTAGAGCCCAGATAAATTCCACACAGAGTTCTAGTGGCAGACACATCTCTACATCAACTGTGCAGAGGAGACTGCGCAAATCAGGCCTTTATGGTCAAATAGCTGCTAAGAAACCACTACTAAGGAAAAGCAACAAGCAGAAGAGATTTGTCTGGGCCAAGAAACACAAGGAATGTCTATTCCTTGTGTTTCTAGGCCCAAACAAAGTGGAAATCTGTGCTTTGGTCTGATGAGTCCAAATTTGAGATATCTGGTTTCACCCGTCGTGTCTTTGTGTGACGCAGAAAAGATGAACGGATGGTCTCTACATGCATGGTTCCCACCGTGAAGCATGGAGGTGGAGGTGTGATGGTGTGGGGGTGCTTTGCTGGTGACACTGTTGGGGATTTATTCAAAATTGAAGGCACACTGAACCAGCATGGCTACCATGCAGCATCCTGCAGCCCCATAGCATCCCATCCAGTTTGTGCTTAGTTGGACCATCATTTATTTTTCAACAGGACAATGACCCCAAACACAACTCCAGGCTGTGTAAGGGCTATCTGACCAAGAAGGAGAGTGATGGAGAGCTGCGCCAGATGACCTGGCCTCCACAGTCACCTGACCTAAACCCAATCCAGATGGTTTGGGATGAGATGGACCGCAGAGTGAAGGCAAAAGGGCCAACAAGTGCTCAGCATCTCTGGGAACTCCTTCAAGACTGTTGGAAAACCATTTCAGGTGACTACCTCATGAAGCTCATTGAGAGAATGCCAAGAGTGTGCAAAGCAGTAATCAAAGCAAGATATATAGATAGATAGATATAGATACATATACAGTATATATG
>OMLB01056651.1:0-13534 GCA_900302555.1 Myripristis jacobus
CCATCTCCTCACTTTCTCTATTTCTTCCTTCCTTCACTTTCTCCTCTCCATTTATATCTTCCACCTCTTCTCCTGTGTTTTCGTCTTCCCCTCTCCACTTCCTCCTCCTCCCCTTTCCTTTATGGAAGATCGAGGCATAATTAAATATTAACCAACACTCGTGCAGTGTGTTTGTATGTATGTGTGTGTGTGTGTGTGTGTGTGTGTGTGTGTGTGTGAGTGAGAACAAGAATGGGGGCGTGGTGACTGTGTAGGTAATGGGAGAGCCTTTCTTGCCGGCTGCCAGAGCGCCGGAGTCTCATCAGGCAAGGACTCCTCTGGCTGGGTTGTGTGGGCAGCAAAGGGGAACACACCGAGTACAATGAACTGGCTGACCCAAACACACACAAACAAACACACTTACACACACGCGCGCGCGTGCGCAGGAGTGCACACATTATCAGCATCAGCATCCACATGCGCATTCACATCCAGATACACACACACACACACAAACACACACACACACACAGGCTCATTCTCCTTCCCCTGCCCTTACAGCATCTGGCTTCCACCCCCTCCATGCATCACAGTGAAGGGAGGCCCAAACAGCCACTGTGAACTGTTTATCATCTTTATTACTTTATTACTTTTCTGGGAGTTTTCCCTAACCTGATTTTATTACATTGTCATCAGATGATGAGTTCTCTCGTCTGCTCTCCGCACTCTTTCTTTTTCCTTTGCCACAAATTTATCGACCTTGGTAACTGATGCATGACAGCAGGAATGGATGCAGACAAAAATTTGGATCTGCTGGTCCGGGCACCTCACGACACAGATACAGCCGCTGTGTGGTAACTCGCCTCAATCCTGCCCAGTCTCCGGATCTTTCTCCACAAAACTAATAGCCTACAGGCCAATCCCCCATGACAAACCATGGACCAATTAGGTTTGGGGATGATGCACTCCTGGTCAGCTTAATGGAGAGGGATAGATTCAATGGTCCGGCACAAATACATCATCTGGTGTGAGGAATCACATGGAACTGTGAAGGCATCTAACGACAGGACTGGCATCCCTCTTACAATGGAAAATAATAAAAATACAGTAGTGTGTGCATGTGTGTGTGTTGGGGAGTAGGAGGCTGGGGGTAGAGCCATTTTCTTTACTATTTGAATATTTAGACCGGACAGTGTGGTGGTGCACCAAAAGAGTCATCTTTTAAAGATATTAAATTTAGTCATTTAGACACACCTTAATGTATGAATACACAACGTTGTACATTCCCCAGCTGCATACCCCACCGCCACATCCCCTCTCCTCTATCTCCAGGCTTATTTGGGCTTTGTTAGGGAGTCTTTGCCTGCTCCAGATCATCTATAATATATGACAGACTTTTGCGATCAGTCTAATGGGGGTAAACAGAGAGATTCGCCCTGGGCTGAATGGGAAACGCCTGGGAGAGAATGCAAACCATCGAGTAAAAACCAAAAAACTATGCTGGGCTCGACTCTGTGCCAAATGAAACAACAGCTACCAGTTCAGGTTTGCCGTCCTGTGTGTATGTGCATTTGTTGTGTTTTGTTTTATATTGGAGAAACAGGACCCCCGTGTGTGCACACACGCGTGCACACATGTACACACGCGCGCGCGCACACACACACAGACACACACATACACTCGCGCGCGCGCACACACATACTGCAGATCTGACAGAGGCCATATCGTGGCTGGCTCTTTGTATAATCTTTAGATGGAGGGCAGCTTGATATATGGCAAACACTCTGTTCAACTCAGAACTGAGCAGATTTTGTACTGTGAGACATCAGTATAATCTGAAAATAATTTTTGATCAGCGGGGAGGCTTACCTCGGGGACTGCGCTCTCCAAAACACTGTCCCTCTGCCCTCTCTCTCTCTCTCTCTCTCTCTGATCTCTTTTTACTGTATCCAGCACACTGTGTTTACCAATGAGCTTGCTCGCATATACATTCAGTCAGCAGCAAGGGAAACACATCGATTTCCCGTCAGCATCCACCGAAGAGTGCTGGCGCGCCAGCCGAAGTTGGAGCAGCCGGGGGGAACATCGGTATCCCGCAGGCGTCCTGGCAGCTGTGCACAGCGTTGTTAATGCGGCCCATTAGGCCGCTGAGTGGCAGAGAGATTCCCCGAATATTGAGCCGGGGACACCCCTCAATTAGACGGATCGCCCCGCACCTCGTCAGCATCCGCGGCTATCCGTTCTCATTAATCAATGACAAAACGGAGAACAGCCAGTAATGCTAAAGATGGAAAGTTAATTTGGAGGAAGTTTGCTGCCAGCCAACTGAGTTTGTACACTATTTGTACAATTAGCCTAAGCCTAAAAATATTTGGAAGGCATGGTCATATTTCGCACAAACTTTAGACTAAGGACAATTTAATATTCAAAATATGGGGGATATGTTTATGTCAACCTAAATATAACACAATGTTTGTTTTTATTTCTTGTTCATTAACTATTTAGATTGCAAACAGTATTGTTTATAAACAACCACAAACAGCGAAATCCTGAGAAATCACAAATATCTTTCAGTCATTTCATCATTCACGGCAGAAGCGCTCCTGCTGTTCTTGCAGAGACTCGTCTAAAACTGTATAATAACCGTTCACTATGTGTCTACAGCAGCTGGTTTGATGCACAGATTTTTTTAAGGGCGGCACAATGTTTTAGTCCAGATGTAGCCGGTGTGCGGCTGTGCTTCAGAACAGACTCACAGGATCCTGGTGCTGACATTACTTATTGTGAGAGCGCTGGACATGATTTGCGCTCCAACCTCTCATTCACTGCCAAGCAGCGATCAGCGCTGCCTCAGGAAGCTCCAAATAAGGGCAGGGAAATGGAAACCCACCGGAATAGGTCCTTATGTAGTCACGACCTTATAAGGCACGGCGGAGCAGGGCTTTCCGGCAAGCGCGCAGCCTGCTGCACAGATGGGAAATCCGATTCAAACCTACGGGGCGACGGGGAGAGCGCATGAATTATGCCGCGTTGTCAAGGAGCAATACTGCTATGAACATACATTGATTCGGGACAGAGGAAGAGCGGCTATGTCTTCGCAATTTACTGCGAGAGCTTAATATAAAGTCTCCTCTCTCTGCTTTCCCCCAGGCCAGCGTCATGTGTCCTCCACTGCAGTGCCTAAATATGGGCTTCCTCCAATCCAAATATGGACATCTACGTCACGGCAAGAGGGTATATAAGACGCAGGGAAACCTCTGAACAGAGAGAGAGCCCTGAGAGCCCACAAGAGCAACTGTTAGAGCAGAGATAGATAGACAAACACATAGCCATAGAACTCCCTAACTCAGACATTTCACACAAAAAGTAAAAGTGAATTCAAAACAACACTCCATCCAAGAGGGTCAGACACCTAATTGGATAAATCCTCTAATGCATCTTGAGCAAATCAAGACTAATTTTATTGATTTACTTTGCTTAATCTTAGGGAATGAGTAAAAAGGACACTTTTGATCTTTTTTGAAAAAAGAAAAAGAAAAAAGACAAGTGGATCTTTACTCATTTCTGAGAAAAAAGGGGAAACAAGAAGACAACTGGAGAAGGAGAGACACGGAGCGAGGAAGAGAAAAGCATCCCCTTCCTCCTCGGCATCAGCAGAAGTGTCGCCTGAGCTGGACTAGTGATTCCCTCCACCTGTGAGGCACCACTCTGCCAGCGTGCACCCAGCCTCCCTGCACTCCTCTCCAGCCGCCAACGCAGCCTCAGCGTATCAGCTCCAGCACCGGCGGAGGATGGCTGCAGCCAAGACCGAGATGATCCTTCCAGCCCTGCAGATCTCAGACCCTCTGAGCTTCCCTCACTCCCCCATGGATAACTACCCAAAGCTGGAGGAGATGATGATGCTCAGCTCTGCGGGGACCCCCTTCCTCACCGCCTCCGCACCCGAAGGGGCAGGCTTTGGCTCGGGGGAGCCAGGAGACCAGTACGACCACCTCGCTGGAGGTAAGAGCTGGAGCTTTTTCCTCTGATTCTCTGTACTGCATTTATAGATGAACTACTCAGGAAAAACTAAACAGCTGCTGGTCTACGCTGAACCAAGACTAGAGTTCATGGCAGGAATAAATAGTTGCATAACTTTGATCATTATTTGTGCTCAGCTGCCTATTATTAATTCAATTTCAGCTCAGGGTTTTAGCCTGCAAATATAGTTGATATGATGAGATCTAGATGTAGAAGTCTATCTTAATTTGTTTTTAGACAGAAAATTGATAAGTGTTAAGAAATTAAATGTATAGTGAAAATACAAGCTACAAGTAGATTTCAATTTGAGCTGACTGGACCTAATACATCATTACAAAAATGCAAAAATATTGTCCAACTAATATAAAAAGTGCAAAATTAAAAACATCAGACTTAATGCAAATTTACTGATAGCTCCAAATCCCTATCGACTCTCAGAGGATTCAAACACTGCTCAGTCACTGCATACCTCTAGACACTCCTACAGCTCAATTCAAATTGCATTCCTAAAACCAGCTGAACTGCAGTTTCGGTAATCAATTGCTTTAGGCTATGTGATGGGCTTCAGAGAATGTGTGTGTGTGTGTGTGTCTGTGTGTGTTTGTGTGCACTGGGGAGTGTGTGCGA
Organism: Myripristis jacobus; assembly: GCA_900302555.1. NCBI lineage: Eukaryota > Metazoa > Chordata > Actinopteri > Holocentriformes > Holocentridae > Myripristis > Myripristis jacobus. Next base: position 4,627 of record OMLB01056651.1, read on the forward strand.
GGGAGGAAGAGAGAAAGAATGAAAGAACGATCGAGAAAGTGAGAGGAGGAAAAATGCATGTGTGGAACGGTTAAGCTTGCAAAGCAGCTCCTTTCAGGGTTGGAAGAGACAATTTAGGAGTTGTGGGGAAAAGAGTTGAGCTGGGGGGGTTTCTCTGCATGGACACCCACCAATCCGTGACATTGGAGAGGGGTGACACACTGTCCACTGCTCTGGCAGGATTTCCCTCTCCCTCCCCTCTGGATATTGACAGCTTGATTAATGCCCTCTCTTTCTCTCTGCTCCCTGTAGATACGTTACCTGATATCTCCCTCAACTGTGAGAAGCCGATGGCGGAGCAGACCTACCCCACCCAGAGGCTGCCCCCCATCTCCTACACAGGCCGCTTCACCCTGGAGCCTGCCACCACCTGCAGCAACAGCCTCTGGGCGGAGCCCCTCTTCAGCTTGGTCAGTGGTCTGGTGGGCATCAACCCCCCACCAAGCTCCACCTCCTCCTCTGCCGCCTCACAGACCACCTCATCCTCCTCTTCCTCTGTCCCGTCCTCCTCCTCTTCCTCCTCTTCTACCTCCTCCTCTTCTCAGAGCTCCAGCCTCAGTTGCTCCATCCACCACAGTGAGCCCAACCCCATCTACTCAGCCGCCCCCACCTACTCCAGCCCCAACCCCGACATCTTCCCAGACCAGGGGCAGGCCTTCCCCAGCTCAGCCGGAGCCTCACTCCAGTACCCTCCTCCTGCCTACCCCAATGGCAAGACCTGCAGCACGAGCTTCCCTGTGCCTATGATTCCTGACTACCTTTTCCCTCAGCAGCAGGGAGAGATCAGCCTGGTTCCACCAGACCAGAAGCCCTTCCAGAGTCAGTCAGGCCAGCCCTCCCTCACTCCTCTGTCCACCATCAAAGCCTTTGCCACCCAGACTGGTTCCCAGGACCTGAAGAGCGTCTACCAGTCTCAGCTGATCAAGCCTAGCCGCATGCGCAAATACCCCACACGGCCGAGCAAGACCCCTCCCCACGAGCGGCCCTACGCTTGCCCCGTGGAGACCTGTGACCGCCGCTTCTCACGCTCCGACGAGCTGACGCGTCACATCCGCATCCACACGGGCCAGAAGCCCTTCCAGTGCCGCATCTGCATGCGCAACTTCAGCCGCAGTGACCACCTGACAACGCACATTCGCACGCACACCGGCGAGAAGCCCTTTGCCTGCGAGATCTGTGGACGCAAGTTTGCCCGCAGCGATGAGAGGAAGAGGCACACAAAGATCCACCTACGGCAGAAGGACAAGAAAGCGGAGAAGGGAGGAGCGGTGGTGGTGACAGCAGCACCAGTGTCAGCTGCCTCACCGGCCTCCAGCTACCCCTCTCCCATCACCTCCTACCCCTCCCCAGTTTCTTCGTACCCCTCTCCCGTCACCTCCTGCTACTCCTCGCCAGTCCACACTTCCTATCCTTCTCCTTCCGTTGCCACCACCTACCCGTCAGTATCCATGTCCAGCACCTTTCAGTCCCAGGTCACCTCCTCCTTCCCCTCCTCTGTCGCCTCCAACATCTACAGCTCCCCGGTCCCCACCCCGCTATCAGACATGCAGACCACTCTTTCCCCAAGGACAATCGAGATCTGCTAAGGAAGAGCAAAGAGAAAAACACTTTTTTTATTCTCTCCTCACCTCTCCTTCCTTAAGTTTCTTTGAGGGGAAAGAAATCAGCATCAAAAGACTTTGTTTTTCCCCTCCAAAAAGCACTTTTCTGTCTGCTCCCTGTGCAGTGTTAGGTGAATCTTGAGATTTACCTGAAAGCGAGAGAAAAAAAAAAGGAAAAAAAAAACACATGTCAAGGACTGGGCAAAGACAATAGCAGATAAAAAGGGATTTTTTTCATCTCTGTAAAGCAAATGCAGCACTTCAAATGCATAAGGGACTCAAAAGATAGAGCAGTAACAGGCATTGACAGGTCTCTACTATTACCGTACACAAAAATCTAGAGACAAACAGATCGAAAGAACATTGCCAGCAGTTGTGGTGCTAAGGCACATTCACCCTAGCAGGCATTCATACGTACAAAAGACATTGAATGATATACATAAGCTACCCTATATGTATATTGTAAATGTGCCATGTTTTGTTTTTATCATACTTTGGTACCATTGATGTGAAAACTTATTTGCATATTTGCATTGTATTATTTGAAGTGAGCAGGGCCATATTTTCTACATACTTTCTCTATTATGTAGTGATGATGCTGTGATACGTTTTGACATTGTTTGAAAAAAAAGCACTTAAGTATTCAAGCATGAGTAAGAGTGATGTTACTTTCTGTTTGTAAATATCATCCACTGGTACTATCTCTTTCTCTCTTTCTCACATGTGACATATGTGTTATATGGAAAAATAGAGAGAAGAAAAAAAAAACTTTTAAAAATCAAAACAAGACAAACGTTCTCGTTATTTGGTGCCTTTTGTGAAGCCTTGCTGATGTTGTGACTGAGGCTGAGCGCGAGAGAGGATGCACTGCATCTCGCCTTAAGGGTTGAGGGGATATTTTTGTTACAGAATGTAAGTCATACTCAGAGGGAGGAAAAAGGGATGAGGTATGAGGGCACCGCTTCATTTCATTAGAATGTAAGCAAAAAAGGAGAAAAATTCTAAACTATATTTTTGTAAAACTTAAATGTAAATATCCACATCTTCAAGAGCTGGAATGTTGAAGTTACCTACTGAGTAGGCATGGGATTTTTTTGTATGTTATATACATGCAGTTCATTATTTTGTGGTTATCTTTATTTTGTATTTGTGTTTGTTAAACCAAGTGACTGTTTCTGGCTTCTAAACACATTGAATGCGCTTAACTGCCAATGGGATATTTGGTGTACAAGATATCCTCCCAGAAATGAAATATAAATAAAATATGAATATATATGTATATTTGTTTTCATCCTTTGATTATTGAGTACAGTGTTTCAAATATTTCCATTGGTACTTCAATCTGTTTCACAGAGAAACGTCCTCATTGCATCTCCCCTCTCATCTTTCATCTCCTCCTGTGCATCCTTCATTCTAATCTCTCATACATGAGCATTATATATTCCATAATCTCACATGTTAATTGCATGCCATGTATAAGTAGATTTTACCGCAGTTTCACATCACAGAGACCTACTCTTTAATTTGAGGAAAATCTGCACAGCATAATTTTACGCGACTCTATCGCTGTTCTCCAATTGAACTCTCTATTAATGATAAAGCGCACGCATGACTCCCATGCCTATAAACACAGTAAATGGGGAATTCTTATCAAGATCAAACATGCTCTTGGAGATATTACGCTTATCTAATTTTCCTTTTCGCTTTAGATTTTGTGATGCACACTGTTGGTTACACAACCTTCCAGAAATGTAATCTTTTTAGTCAAAATAAATATTTATTCTCCTCCTTTATGATGGTAGTGAAGCAGATTATTTGAAAACGAGGATATTTTTAACCAGCTGTTTTTGTGAACACGGTGTTTAGACATGTACGGGGTTAATTGCACAGAGTGCAGGTGAAATCTGTCACATGATAATTACCTTGTTTTCCACCAACGTGGCTGGCGAGATGCTGTCGCTTTGCATTGAACAAGCAATTGTGAACGCAATTGAGCAATATGTGTCTCGGCTAAATTTTATTGTTGCAGTGGTGCAACTGAACAAACTGGCCCTGAAGGTTTAACTGTTGTTTCTTTTGGTTTTCATGCAGAGTATAATAACAGCTTATATGCACCATCATTATTCATCGATTCTGCTGCTGCTCGCTAGGGCAGGGAATTCTTGCTACATGTTTGAATAAGGAAATAGAAAGAAGTTGGTTTCCAGCCTATGTAGACAAGAGCCGTCCTAAGTTTACTCCCAGAGTTTTGGAGTAATTTCGTGTTGTGAAATAGACTAAACTAAAATACTCACAAATGCAAACACAGCTAAAATAGAAAGCAGGAAAACAAGTGGAAGAGAGTGATGGAGGGAAAGGAAAATAATTAAGGTAATTGGTCTCCTGATCCCAAATTGACTTTCCAAATTGGGTCTGATGAGGTGTGCATGTGTGTGTGTGTGTGTGTATGTGTACACGCGTGCATGCTGGCATTTGTGTGCGAGATACACAGTGTCTGTAGTAAGTCTACAGACTAATGGAGTTGTTTCCTGCTGTGCGTGTGTGTGTGTGAGTGTTACGGCTGTGATAGGTGTGTGTGTGTGCAGTTGTGTGAAATCTGCCATGTTAGCAGCAGTTGTGCACCTTGGTATTTCCCTGGTTAACACTCAGTGTCCCTAAGAAACGGCTCCACCTGGACACTCTGCTCCCCTCATCCGCTGACACACACATACACACACACACACACACACAGATTCGCTGTCTGCATTTTGTGTGTGTGTGTGTGTGTGTGTGTGCATGTGCTTTCTTGTGTACATACATATGGAAATACTCCCAGACAATAGAGCAAAAGCCATCAAACAAACAGTACCAGTGGAAGACAACACTGGCCCATTTTTCGGGTAAGATATCTACATCATCGCAGCAGCTCGATAAATAATTGAAATACACACCACACAACAGGATATACTGAATCACACAAACACAAATCAGCGCTGCAGTTGATCTCTCCACCGGAGTTTCAAGGATCTAAATCACGTTGATGTTTAAATCATGATGTGCTTCACTCAGACGCACATCCAACTTTTTTTGGGGGGGGAAATCTCCAGCTCCTTTACAGCCTGAAATCTGCCATTTCCTGTCTTTGTTTACAACATTATTTTGGTCCCTGGCTGCAAATCAAGAGCCATTCAGCGGCATCTCCATCGATTCAAAGTTTCTCATGCTACTATGATTTCAGGAAACTCTTTTCAGCCAGTGTGAAAGCCACGGGCTGCGCTTCTCTAGGTCTCTTTTGTGGAGTGATCTTTGTCATGTAGAGGCATGAAAGGGTAATATCTCAAACAGCACTGGCTGCACAGGGGAAGTAATGGGCTGACTTTGTCACAGTCCATAACCAATGCTCCAGCAAGAAGATAGAGGGCCAGTATCTCTCAAAGTGTCAGGGATTTGTGGATCCCATAATATCCCCTTTGCTCTGATTCAAGGCAGCGGAGCGGCTGTTCCTCGCATATCAAAGCTCACGCGCTGGGCCTGTTCTGTTTAGGGAAGTGGGAGAGGAGCCGGGGAGACGGGGGGGAGAGGAGCTGGGAGTGCGATTGCGTTGTGGCTTCACTCTGTTCTAACCCACAACGGAGCCACCTCACGCCCCCAATGGGCTTCCACTTCAAGAGCCCTGCCTTTGTTCAAAAATGTGTTTGTTCTCTTATTCTTTTTGGGGAACTGTGTAAAACAAAAAAAGACGAATGGCGAAAAGAGTCACTCTTTCCCTCAGCCCCCCTCTCCCAGCCGCACCCCACTACCACCTCTCTCTCTCTCTCTCTCTCTCTCTCTCTCTCTCCCTCTCTTTATTTCTCTCTCCAGTAGTGCATATTTTACTGGAGATGCTAATGATCTCCCCCCTCTGTATTCTGATGCAAGGTCTGTCTACACTTTTTCCTTTCATCCACATACAAATGTGCTCTTATTGCCTCTTCGCCCTCGGGCCTTTTAAGATGCCTTTTTGAAATATGCCGTTTGATAAGCACATCACTGGCCAAGTCCCCGCAGTGATTAGAGCTCTCTTTAATGTGAGCAAGTTAGGGAGTGAATGAGGGGCTCCGGGGCCGGCAGCTATCTGTTCTCCTCTGCCCTCACCCTGTGACATCTTCTGCATGGGCCACTGAGAGGCCCGGCGCCACGCAGGACGAGGCAGCGCCCGGCTCAGCGCGCCGACACCCCGCACTGTCCTCCGTCGTTCACCTCTACATGGAGATTAAACACTGGAGGGAAAAACACTGGAGGATCGCCTTCATAGACGCTCCATACAACACGCTGCAAGGCTAGATCCCTGTACTTTATCACAGGAGTGTGACACGAGGACTGCTCTCTAATGTCTTTTAAATATGCTCCATTGATCTCGTGTTCAGAGCTTCATCACAGCTTGGATGGCTTTTTTATCTTGCCAATAGGGAACGCCGAGACGATCGTCAGGTGTTTTCTCCTGCTCTGCCTCATGCACTCGACACCTGTTGAGTCTTTAGGGAAACGTAATGCTATTTTTAACCCGCATGGTTTCCAGCCTGCGCGCAGTTACATTACAGCCACATTGCAACATTTACACAGACCTGGTTTTCGGGTCAGGGTTTGTCTGTGGCACATTACAGGACTAAACAAATAGCGTTGTTCACTATGACAGGCCTGGACATGATGAGAAGATTTTGAAATCTTCTTGTCGAACGATTCAAATGGATTTGATAGCCAGCTCTGACATCAGACGGTCTGCAATCATTCAATTATCTCCTCATGCTGTCAGACATTGCACCAGGCTGTTGGTCAGCCTGGTGGGATTCTCTGTTTTTCCACACACACACACACACACACACACACACACACACACACACACACACATATAAAGACACAAAAGCTAACATGCAACCAATTATCAAGATATCACAATTTGCTTTCCACCAGTTAGAATTTATATTGTGAAGCTTTTGCGTGTTTGTCAGCCATACCTGCTTAAACAAGAGGACAACTCTCAAGGATGCACACTCCTTGTAATTATTTTCACCACAAAGGAGACTTTGCCGTTATCACTTTCACGCGCCTTATCTACAGGTGTCCTGGCAACTTTGGATCTATTTAATAAGCTATGCTTGTTTGAAGTGCGTTGCTTTGAAAAGACAACAAAACAGTGCATGCTTAAGTACCTCCAAATACGACACCTCTTCAGCTCGGCGTCGAGTACACTACAGCTTTACAAAAGGCACCTGGGTGGCTCTGAAATGCAAACAGGCCCTCATAAGTCTTTATGTGTCAAGGCCAGTAACGGGCTTGTGTTGTTTTCTTTTCTGTCTGTGAGCCTGGATATCATATGCAATCCCAGAGCAGGGCCTCTGTGGCAGGGTAAATAAATACAGTCATGCCTCTTAGTGCCTTGACTGCTCTTATCAGGCAGATCATGATGTGTGTTCGACATCAGATGGTTTCCAACTGCACATATCACAGCTTCTGACAGCACTAAATCATGATAAAGCCAATCTTAACAAGAAAATTTAATGGAATGCTGGCAATCAGTGAGTTATTGTACCGGTTCACCGTAATTCAGGCTTGTTTTCAAATTGAAATTTAATCTTTTCTCAGATTAACTGCTGTACTGCCCTAATTTTTCCACAAAACCAATGAACTCACCAGATCATGACTATCTTTGATAGTTCCTCCTAGATTTTTTTTTTTTTTTTTTTTAACTTTTATTTATTTATTTATTTTTTATCATAAACCATCTGTCTGTCTCCATGACCCACTTCACTCTGGATGAAACAGTGGGGATATGCTTTAGGGTCACTGAATTTTGCTGTTACTGTAGTTCAAGAGTTCAGAACAACCACCCAGTTTTCACAGAAACAGCCCAGAATAGAAATGAGCGATGCAACGTTGTGTGTGTTTGCATCTGCAGCACATGCTGCATGGCTTTGTGGCCGAATATAACTTGTCAGCTTTGCAGATGTTGCTTCACTGGCTAACTATAGGTTGGCTTTTATTCAGTTATTCTTGACCAGTGGGGTATTTTTTTTTTATGGGAGAATATTTCCACATTGCTGTGGCCACAAGAAAAGGTCTTTAAATGTACTTAGAATGATGCAATGAATGCAAATCCAATTGACCTGCTTCCATGATTAGATCAGGGCATCCTGTGTCTTGCTCCAATGCATCAAAAGCAGAGAGAGAGAGAGAGAGAGAGAGAGAGAAAGAGAGAGAGAAAGAGAGCTGATAGAAAATCTGTGTCTCTGCCCCCACCTTCCAGATGTGCCCTGCAGTGACTTCACCACCTGTCATTCAAAAGGCGGATGCCAGGTGTCTGATCTGACGGCACAGCCACCTGTTCTGAGAAATACTGTGCACACATACACACACACACACACACACACACACACACACACACACACACACACACACACACACACATGCAAGGGGAAACCATTTCATTTGCCTGCGTCTTCACTGCTCTTCCACTGTGCATCAGCACTGACCATAACCTCATCTCAACACGACTCCTTTTGAACGGCCTTTGGCAGCGCAGGGCTTCCCAACTTCCCAACCCACTCGTTACATAGCGCCTTGATGTGAACAAACTTATGATTAATAATGTAATCTGCTACAGCAATGAAGCTTTAGTCACACAACCATAAAATAAAACCCACAAAACAATAGGATTGGTGCTGGGTGTAAGATAACAGCTCCAGAACTAAGAGAGAGGGAGAGAGACACCCTTTGTCTTGCTGTTTTATAGTTTTCACTGACAATGGTATAGTGGAGCTGCTGTGCTTTCATAACGCAGCGCCAGGTATTACAAAGGCGGCGCTTCTCATCCGGCCGCCACTAAGCCCCATTTAAACACATTTACCACAGTATAATCACCCCCTACAAAACGATACAAAATTCCTGCCCGGGTGTGAATGTGGAATTAGGCAAACAGGTGTGGCTGTGTGTGTGTGTGTGTGCCCATGCATCAGCGTGTGTGTACGCTTGATTATGTCCTATGTGACTATATGCTACTGCCGTAAGGTGTTACCAGTCTCAGGGGTGACAGCGTGATCACAGGGGAGTACGTGAGAATTAGGGAGGAGGAGGGATGCAGTGAATGTGTATCATCATCTGGCCAGGTCTCTTTTCCCACCCCCTCACTACAGCTGTCCTATGGAAGCCTTATGCTTCTATTTTTGTCCCACAGTGATGAGGTGGAACTAATGGCCACTTTCACACCAGCTGATGACATCAGTGTGTTGCGCCTGGAGAGCAGGATGAAGGGG
>OMLB01056652.1:0-11288 GCA_900302555.1 Myripristis jacobus
GAATTGTGAGATTAAGAGAATAGTGTTCTAGTTTTCTAGAGCAGAAAGCTAAATGACCTACTCTACCCAGGAGGTCTGAGTGGTGTGTGTGTGTGTGTGTGTGTGTGTGTGTGTGTGTGTGTGTGTGTGTGTGTGTGTGTGTGTGTTCGGGACAAGTGGAAGACGATGTCCCGGCTCCTCAGCCTGAACTTGTTGGCTCAGAGGCCGCTGTGCACAGAGCACCGCGGGGCTGCTTACCGAGTCCGCTGATCTCCTGTCTGATGTTCAGTCGGTTCCTTTCGTCGGCGATGGCCTTCAGCATCTGCTGGAGGGACTGGTCCAGCTCTCCGTTCTCCTCCTCCGCTGGCCGAACAGCCTTACACAAACTGGGGAAGGACGCCATCTCCAAACTGGGATCATGACAGTCCAGCCGACGGTCAGCTCAACCAGCCCCGGCTGACGGTGACGGTGACGAGGGGGGACACCGAGGATCTCCCCACCTTCTCCCCGCGACTAATCCCGATTAATAATCCAGAGAGTGAACGCTCAGAGCCGCTGGTGCCGCTACGCTGTGTCCGGGAGCTGAGGACGGTGTGCAGGAGCGGCTAGACGGCTCGCTTTGACAGGGAGACTTCCGTCTGTTGTGCTGGAGATCAGCTGGAACAGCATAGGAAACACCCCTCACACTTCCTGTTAGGCAGGATAACACGAGGCATTTAAAGGGCCACGGCGCTCAGCGGCGGCTCCGGCAACACGCACGGTGCCGCACATGAGCTGTTTGTTTACCCGCTGCCATACAACAACAACAACAACAACAACAGCAGCAGCAGCAGCAGGAGGAGTAATTATAGACGCAGCTTTGCAGTTGTTTTCCAATTTGTGTTCTATTTATATGTCCAATATGTCTGGTGTATTCTTTATATTGCCAGTACACTGCACTTGTTTCTTTTTGGCCTCAATGTCTCATCCTGCTGTAACAGGGTTGCTTTATTTTAGTCCATAGTTTTGCACGTTTTGTATTTAGGATCCTTTTATCCATTTAGATATGGAGTACTTTCTATACCAAAAAAAAAAGTTTCAGTAAGTTCATTTTTATTAGCAGTGTCATTCTTATCGTGGAGTAACAAACTGTTCCTCTTTCCAAGCTGTGTTTTGTAGCTCCTCCTAACTCCAAATCTGACCGAGACACAGGCCCAGTTGAAAATGGGCACTCTGAACACACATGGCATAAACTTTCATCCTTACTGTCACATAGCATATTTCTATTTTGCCGCTAAGCTCTGTATTGCGTTGCTCTTACTGACTGGCTCCGCTCTTCCGGTGCCTAGCAGATGATGGATTCAACGCACCGGTAATTAGTTGGTGCCGCTGAGCCTGGGACCAATCACATAAGCCCGTTTGGAGACGCTGGGCGCACTCGTTTTAATGTTCCCATGTGGCCCGTTGGCGGTGGAGCCAGGCAGGGGCGGTGTGTAGCACGGTAACACAGTGTGCAGGCTGAATACAGAACAACCTCTAACCCTGACATGTAAGGTGTAAAAGTCACAGTCAGCGACATAAAGCAAATAGTACACAGTTTCATTCTGATCTTAGGATAGCGCTTTTAAAAAACACTATAAACCAGCCCAGAAAGCACTCTGTGAGTAATAAAAATGGACATGTAGAACAACATGCGACAGAAGTGCATTTAATTAGCCTGCAGTAATTACTCTGATCTGTAAAATATTGTTTTCAATCATGGAGTCGTCTCTAATTGGTGTGTAGCTTTCTTTTGTCTCGCGGAGGTGCGTTTCACCTCGCTAACTCCGCCCAGCCCGGGAGGCCCGCTCGAGCTTAAACGAGTGTACCCTTTGTTTCAAGAAAAGAATGACATCATTGTTTCCCGGGAAGCCGCTCTCCTGATGGTGGATGCAAAAATGCGTTTCACACACTAAAGATCAGTGATCACAGCGAATCACATTACCTGTAATTAGGTGTTACTTGGTCTGCCAGTTACTTTAAGCAGGTGCCGTCATGTCACTGAATGCCACACACCTTGAAGAACAGACAGACTTTCACACAGTGGCTTGACACATCATCATTTTTTATTAATTGGATTTTTCTTTACATCATACACAAGGTGTGGAAAACTAACAGAAGAGACAAACTGTATCTTTGTGAGATGGTGAAAGAACAGACAGGGGCCTGTAAGAATGAAGCCTCTCAGAGTACAGAACGAGAACTCACTGGTCAGGTTCTCTGATTCTATCAGCTAGTCCCAGATCACATCAACTACTCTAAAATGCATTGTTATTTAAGACTGCTTGTAGTGTAACTGGGTTTAGATGTTTAGGTTTTGGACTTATGCCAATGTTTCCACTGCCTCGAGCAAGCAGAAAGCACAGATGAGTAATTATGAGAGAACACAAAATGCTTTTCAGACATTTGCATTTTAGGCAAAACAGCAAAAACACGGTTGTCAGAGTTTGAGTCCATGAAGAGGGCACAATGCTTTAGCAAGCATTCAAATGATTCAAAACCTTGTGTTAACACAGATGAATATTCATTGGTCTAATCCGCACTGAAAACAAACTTGAGCGTTCAGAGTCAGATGAAGCCTCGGCGGATATCTGTGGGTCGACTGCCCATGGGTCTGGGTCCACGCCATCTACCGAGACCTCTTGCAGCGTTGAAATCTGGGAGTGGGCCAATGGGGTCGAAGCGAGGCTGAGGCAGGATGCCCTGGGGAAGGTTAGGTCTTTGGTCATACTCACCACCGATGATGCCCGGTGGGTACAGGGGCGAGGGGATGAAGGGGCTAAAGGGATGGGAGGGGATAGGATGGATGGGAGGAGTGACGTAGGGGCGGGCCATGCATCGACATTCCTTGCGCAACTTGTATTTCCTTTTGTAAAGCTAAAGAGAGACACAAAAACTCTGTTAGAATATTCTCCGACCAGATAAGGCGTGAATAAAAGCATGAAATAGCTTTTGGGATGAATGCCGCATTCAAGCTGAAACATGACAAATCTATTGATTCTTGTCAGACTCGTGACCACTGTGTGTGCTTACTTCTTTCCAGTCTGTGTCTCTGGATCTGCTGGGATCTTGATCTGGAGGGAAGTACACAGCCAGAGTTAGCTGTCTTGGTTAAACCGCAACTCACAAGACTTTTTTTTCAGTCAGGAAATACTGAGGAAAATAAGGCAGCTCAGGAATGTTGCATCATTTGCAACCGAATAAGCAGAATTATAAGTCATAGAGAGTGATGAAATGTGCATTTTAACAACACAGAACAGCTTTCCAAGATTGGCTTGAAAATAAAACAATACATTTGAAAAGTAATATTCAGCACTTTTCAATAACTAGGTGCCCAGCTTCCATGACTGTATTTCTGCAGTGCAATGCGCAAAGCAAGACAAGTAATCGTGAACGTGAGAATATGGGGTCTAATCGAAAGACAAAATTTGTTTCATCCCATTTCTTGACTCTAATTGGCTGGTTCCTTAGAACAGCACAAGAGCCGATTTCCAGGAAATATAAATATCTTCACTGTTCTCCCTTCTCAGGTTCTAGTTGAAGTTGTTAAGACTATGATCCTTATTAAATATCTCCATGACTTTTCCAGAAACCTAAGGGATATTTGATAATTTTCCAAAACCTTTCTAGGCCTGGGAAACATTTTAAAATTGGCTGTATGTTACATGGAAAAGGACAGTTGAGTATGGGGTTGAAAATTGAATTCTCTGTGCATATAAATGTAGCGAAGGTGAGATAAAATAAACTGATTTGGTATAAAGACATAATGGTGATGGGTTTCCGCTTGTGTTACCCCTGAAGTCCCGGTGGTAGAGGTGTCTCCATAATGTGGAGTCTGATGTGGTGCTGTGGAAGTGTCTGCTGGCTGAGGACAGCGTCACCAGGGACTGGACATCGAGCAGCCTCAGCACCCTGAGAAGCAGCTCCGGTGGTAAGGCGCCCAGGCCAAACACCACAGGCAGAGCCAAGGCTGGAAACACAACACACACAAAGTCAGACTGTATACAGAAACCAGGTTGTCAAAGCAGTCATACAACACACAGGTCCAGGGTGGCCTGTGTTGGGCTCATTGCCCCAGAAAAGTACCTTGATGTTCATTCCTTGTTTCAAAAAAATCAGTGTGTGCTGTGCAGTGTCAGTGTTTGGGTTTCCTTCCCAAGTAAATTGCTGTACTGCTGAGTACATTTTTTGTTATGGATTCAAGTGTCCTGCACAGACCTGGTGGTTTTCACCACTGTAGTTTTCTGAAACCTAGGCAGAAAACCTCGATGCTGCTGGCTTCTAAGGGGTTGAAATTGTTCCCTTGCAGCACCGTTGACTTACTGTTTGTTTTACATACCTGAAGGCTTAAACACTTGAGTGTTCAACATAGTTAAACAAAGGAGTGTATGTTGAAGTAAGTGGGATTTTTTCTTTTCTTTTTTTTTACCGTGGTATCGAAATGGGTATCGAGAATCATGGAAATTCACTGGTATTGGTATCAACCACTGTTCACCATCAGTTTGCTTGGTCTTGAGCCTTCTGACTTGGAAAGACATGACGGCCTACCCCTCCCCAAAGTCACAGATAAAAAACCTATGCAATTAACCCATTTTTGCAGCCCCCCTTAGTGGTATAAGAAAGCCTGAGGAAGTTATCTTTGATCTCTTACTGCAAAATGACTTTGCCATCAGCAAACCGGCTCCTGACAGCCAGTTGAGTGAAAGTTAAATCAGTTGTTTCTCTCGTAGTTACCCATATTCCTCATGGAATTATAAGGTTTATTTGGAAAGGAATAAATACACATTTTTAAAAGCATCCACAGTTTATGTAATTTGAACACACTATTTCTCTGTAAAAATGACAGTTAAGACTGGTAGAGGCTGAGAGCACATCATGACTTGTTAAGGACCCAAACCTCAAAGTTTAGGACTTGGGACATGGCTTGGACTCTTGACTTATAACTTGACTGGGGGTTTCCCTGTTTCAACCTGGGACTTGAGACGTACATGTTCACACCTCTGCTTTCAACCCACTGAGGTCAGTTTAGCAGTGCTTTTCTGCCCTAAAAGGGTTAAGTTTTTAGCAGCTTTTAATGTTGTTGCTTATTAGTGAATCTGGATGACCACAATTCGTTCTGTCGATGACACAATGCCCATGTGAGAGTTGTAGTGTTTCAGTACCAACACAAACTGAAGGTCGAAATGGTTTGAAAAGATGCTTCTGTACCCAGATGGAAATATAACACAACTAGCTTATGCCACAAGGCCGTTAGTTTATACTGGAATGAAAGACTTTGGTGCCTGAATATGATGCTTTATGAGGGAAAACATCAACGTGCCCAACAGCTAGAGCCGGAAGCCAACAAAACAGGAGACACATTCATTTCCAGTTTCATTCACAGTCTGATTTGTACCTTCTCTGGCTGCAGCTATCAGAGGGTACGCCACCTGGTCTTTGAAGATTCGTGACAGTTTGCCCAGATCTCTGAAAGCTCCTGCTGCATTTTCTCCTGGGAGACACGACAGTGACATGAGTTTCTCCACAACACCTACTATAGTGATTTTAGCTGCACTGATCCTTGTATATTCTTGCTGCTTTGATACATGACTACTAACCTTGAAACTCATCGGTCACATAGCTGGATGGATTCACCGACAATTTGTGTACCACATCCACCTTCTCGTTCATCCTCAGGGTAGCTAGAAAAGGTAACAGGTTATAACCATAAATGAAGGAAACCTGTATACACTCTTCTTTAGCCAAATATCACATTTCAGAACAAGCTGATCTGCCAAAAGGACAAAATGAGCAAATTGAGGTGATGACAAAGAGTTCTTTTTTCAACATATATGAATTTCTTGTTAGATATCTTTGGAAACAGCCAAAAGGGTTCTTCTAATAGGTTTAATAAAACAAGGTTCACCTCAGAAAAACTATAATTCTAGGGGAATTAAGAAGAACTGACACAAGTGGTTGGATGATGATGTTGGTCACTCACCATTAATGACAAGCACAGGTCCCATGGACACGGCTACCAACATGACAAGGCTGCTCTCACACAGAGGATGGGTGTATTGCAGTTTGTACACTCCCCCTGCTGCCCTCCACCCGCCGGGCATCTCACCAGGCTTCATCTCAGATCCCTGAACAAACAACATGTGCAAAATGCCTGTGAACTGTATTTCCAGCATTTCAGCACTAACAGTTATCCCCCAGGGGTGTGATCGGGGTGGTGTTGGTATCCGAAGATTTCAAAGCCAAACTGAAGACTTTTCAAGACGTTTTAAAGCTACCATGAATCGAGTGTAATGCCAATTTACAACAGATTAAAAAAAAAATGAAAATACTGCCTCGCAGCTGTATGCCTCTGCAAACCTGGCAAGTTGCAGTTTACATTATTTGTAGTTAAGACTTTGAAGGAATTAAATAAAAGGTATTAAGTCTAGTTTTGGTGATAAAGAAGCTATCACTGTATTGACATGTATGATTCCAGTGAATAAATTCCAGGGAGAAGCATGCTGTCTTCTCTTAGAGCCTATTTTTACAGAGGAGCACAGAGGATGTGGACATGGTGCAACGATAAGCACCTGAAGCTCAGCATCAGCAGAGCCAGTGAGTGTGGAGGAGTACCAGAGGAACAGGAGGCCCCTGCTCTGGCTAGCATCCAAGGAGAGGAAGTCAAGTGAAAATGCTGAGTTAAGGCATGGAATAACAGACAGAGAAGTGTTTTTGCAGAACATGACCTTGACCTTTGACCACCAAAGTCTAATCAGTTCATCCTTGATTCCAAGCGAACGTTTGCGCCAAATTTGAAGAAATTCCCTCGAGGCATTCCTGAGGTAATGTGTTCACGAGAATGGGACTCTACACAAATACGGATTTGTCTTACTTTAAAAACTGTGCCTCAACTGAATATCACCAAATCTAACCAATATGCCAATAAGACTATTTAATTTTTTATTTGCAAAGGCATCTAATGTAAATAAATCTAAAACATCAAATGCATTTAAACACTTTTTAACACCTTAAATTTAAATAATGTAAGCATAATTACAGCTCCACAGATCCCTGACTCAACAGTGAGTTAATCATATACTGCATACACACATGTAGATGTGCATGTGTGAGCGTAACTATGGAAACAGTTTCCCTGTCTTTTCAAAGTGTCTGAATCAGTCCAATTTATGGGAGCAAGAACACTGACAATTTTGAACGTATATTATTTTTTATGAACATAAGATGTTTGGCTCAATGGATTTTCAGAATGTGCAGTATTTCTGCCTGCTGAATACAAAACTGTTGCCTACTTTTGAAAGGTAAGTGAACATCAGATGCATCGTTTGATCCTTTGCAGTTTTATGACTTTGAAATATCCATTCCGGACACCTGACATCCACTACATCCACATAAAAAATAAATTAAATAAATGATTGTAAGTGTTTATAATGTAAAATTCATTAAAACAATGAGAAAGAAGGTGTTTCAAATCTCCATAATGATTGGGAAAATGTGGGTGAGGAAAATGAATGAGTTACATTCCGCTCTGTCAACAATTACTGTCAAGGTGCATCCGGCCATACTTCCCAAGCGTTTGTTGTTTGTTTGGCTGTGCTTTCCTTACAGAGACTTGATACTGCATAGGATCTATTTTACCTGAGGAATGAACCCGGTCTCCAGCATCAGGAGGTTCACGGCCACCATGAGGGTGTCGCCGGGGCTCCTGCTTTGAGCGCCGTAGTAGAGGAGCTCGAGGGAGAAAGGAACCTGGCCCTCCTCCGCCTCGCTGCACAGCATGGGCTCCCAACTGGAGACCTCTGCTCCGTGGTTTTCCTCCTCATTGTTATCCTCCGGCTCCTCCGACTCCACTGTGCTGCTAGCACTTGGCTGTTTATCCTGTGGACATTTTAATACAATGAGGCAACAGGTCATGACTGGAACCTCATAGTCATCAGGGCTGCAAACTATAATCATATGTTTGGGAATCACTGAAATTCTGTGTTACTCCAAAGAGCTAGTTTGCATGGCAGCTACAGCGATTTGGATGTGATGGGATAAACCTGGCTGACAGGTATTTGAGCATACTTGTATTATCAGCGTTAAGGTGCACACCTGGAAGACCAGCAATCTCTTTCTGTGATACAATAATTTATTTGTCAAAATGTTTTATGAGCTGAAAGAAATATGCAACCTGATAATACCTGAGGACAGATTATGAGTAATTCTTCTGTATCAGAGCCACTGAGGTAAATATCCGACCTGTTTTTCCACAAGACACAGAGCTTCACAGCATTTCAAGTCAGGAGAAAAGTGAGTCTGTTCAGGACCTGCTGTGTCTCAGTGTACTGCTATCTGCTGGCGCTGCAGAGATGTTGCTAGGCAGAAAAAAGCTGACTCTTCAGAGAGAAGATGCGTATTCTATTTTCATACCGTTGGCACCAATGATAACACATCATCGTCCTTTGTTTGAGTGTCTTTGCTCTGAATCAAACACATTTCAGTGCGCACTAGTTCAACACAGGAGCCTGTCTCAGCCACAGTTTATATGCAGCGAGTGCAGAGAGGTGACTCAGCACTCCACAGCTCCGCTTTTAGCTTCAGCGGAGGTCAGTGAATTGAACAGGAATGTTGATATGACGGTCCCTTTCGATTCAGTGGAAGAGTTTTGATTTCAGTATGTTGTGGTGGTGTATCAACAACCTGGAAGCTGAAACAATAGGCCACACAGAGAGCCTTTCACTTTCACTGCCATTCTATTCATCAAAGTGACAGGGCCAAACAGGCTTGTTTTGCTGACTCTATCTGCCATGCAACTGTTTTATCAAAGTGAAACCCTCAAAAATGCAGTTTGCACACTATTAAATGTAATAATAACTTATAATTTATACAGCATCATACATAATGCCATAATGCACACCCTCCCCCATTCCCATCTCCACATAACTAACTCATTCACCCATTTTAGCCCAAATGCCTGGTTGTACAATTATCTTCACTTATACCGATAGATTCCTTATAATATAATTTCTTCCAATAGTTACATGCATTTTGGACACTAGAATGCTAAATGTTACAGTAAATGCACATTAAATACATTTTCCTATGGCTGCACAATGTGACATTTTCATGGTAGCAAGATAAGAAATCTTGTTAAAAAATTGGAAATGCCAAAAAGTTTGATTAAACAATTAAACAATCAATTTTGGCCAGGCTGTCTCTTAGACTTGTGTGCTCACTATAAATGGCAGTAATGCACAGGGTATATAAGGGTTTAGTAAAATTATGTGTAGTTTATGTAGTCTTTGTTTTGGTTTACTGTTAACTTACTGGACTCGGGGTTTTTTTTTGTTCACTGCAGCTATTTTGATTTGTTAGTTTTTGTTCACCCCCTGTGTATGCAAGTGGACCGATCGGTTTCCTCTGTTTGTCATTTGGTTGGTTCAGTTTATTCTGGTCAGTCCATCTGAAGTTACTGGATTTTTGAGATTTGTTCAGATTTCCTGACCCCTTATAGCGCCAAGAACTGTCATTTGCTGATCTTGCTTTGCATCTTTTTTTGGGGTAAATAAAATCCTTACTTTGTTGAAAAAAAAGAAACACACCTGTGGCTCCGCTTGCCTGCTTGCTTAGCTCCTGACAATCTGAAAAACCTTACTCATCACTGACTTATTTTTTTTTGCCTGACTGTATCCTGCTACCATTTGCAATAACTTCCACAATAATCAGTAAAGATTTGCTTCATCTCAAATTACACAATAAAATGACAACAAATCAAATCATGACAGGTGAGATTTACAACCTGAGTTTGCCAGACTGCAGCAGGTCTAGGAAATGTGTCTCGATCAGATGGATGAGTTCTGCAGATAAGTGCTCACCTGACTGGAGGCCATGGCAGCGCTCTGTCTGCTCTGGCTCTGCTGTTGACTCTGTGCTGCCGTGTTGTCGGCTGCCTGCTGGGCAGATGAGGGTGCGGCAGCGGCTACAGACTCAGGCAGGATCACGCAGATCAGATCCCCAGACACAATACCGCAGGAGGAGAGAGTCTGGCCCGCATCGGACAGGGGCTCTGCTCCGTTAAGAGACAGGCTGAACTCTGTGTCTGAGCTGAAAGTGAAAGAGCAAGCACTCATAAACGACCCGTCCTAACTACCAGAATGCACTGGAAAATTTGATGACACAGTTTCATCACAGCCACCATGACTAAACTAGGAAAAGGAATCCGCTTTTTCACCACTGCACCATATTGCCCACTGGTCACTGTGCAAGTTATGGGTTTTATATGATGGGATGGGCAGAGGGGGGGTGGCCAAAACTCTGTGAAAATGAAGAACCTCCAAAAATACAGTTTTCCAGGAGATAAAACTAATAGCACGGTGTTGTAAATAATGAGGACAGAATAAAATTGGAATAAAATAAATGTTTTGTAATTACTGGCATTCTCGATTCAAAGCTGTGTCTGATGGTACAGACAATTAGCAAACAAAGTGGGAAAAGTCAGGTTTTATTTCATGTTAACTTTAAAAGCAGAAGTTCAACACATAAAAAGTGAACTGCGGTGTCTGACCTGAGTCCATGGGAGGACAGGACGGTCTCCTTGATGTGATCTCTGAGCTCAGTCACACTGGGCTCTGCTCCCACTAACTCCACTCTGCTAGTCTGCTTGTTGATTCGAACCCGCAGCTTCATGCTGTGGGGGACAAGGGAGATGCTGAACACACATGAAGCCATTCATCCCGCACAGCTATAATCAAAACGGATCAAGTTTCCGTTAGCAATAGCTTTGCTCCTCTTATTATCACAGCTTGCCATGTTGTGGGAGAAAAAGCCAGCACCAGGGCCAGATGGGTGCCGGTCCTCTCCCACTCTGCTCTGCTTCTTGTACTCAGTATTAAGGCTGGGATGATATGCTTATCGATTCGATACCACCACAATACTTGGGTGCCAATTCTTAAGTATTGCAATTTGATATTTTAATTTGTTGCAATTTTTGTTTTCTGAATTCTCCTCTAGTTTGTGGCTGTAAAGTTTGATGAGGCTGTGATTATCCTAGAGGTCACCATAGGTCATTTTATACAGTGATGCCAAGCTCATTGAATCCACAAGAGTCTCAGCTTTCCAGTCAAAGCCAACTGATGCAACTCCAAGACTGTTTAGGCCCCAGTCTGCACACACACACCATTTTACAACAGGCCACAAGAACACATGTGGACTGCGGGCTTTGTGGCCCAAAAATCCATGGTTGGTCTAGCTTCATATGATACCATTATCTTTACTTTAAACCCATTCTGAAAACAATGAATAACCAATCAAAA
>OMLB01056656.1:0-20542 GCA_900302555.1 Myripristis jacobus
GTCCATCATCGGCTCGGTGCTGGGAGCTCTGATCGGGGTCATGGGGTCAACATACATCAACCGTGTCCGCCTGCAGGTAAATGTTATTCATACCATCCCCCCAAAATCAGAGGTTATTGGTATCAAAATGAGATTTTCATGCTCCTGTTAATGCAAGGGTAGGTAACTCCCACCCTCACACACACACACACACACACACACACTCATGCATGTGACTTGATGTCGATGCAGTGGGGGAGCAAGAAGTGACGAGCGTGTGCACAGCAGCAGTTGGTTGTTTGACTTTAACAAATGACATCACAGCCCCAGGATTTTATTTTATTTTATTTTATTTTATTTTTTAGCAGCGCATTACTTTTGGCTCAGGTTCTCTGTGTACAATGGTGATTTGTAAAAATTATGAAGAAAAAAAAGTTCCATACACAAGCTTTATGTTTCTCATGCCTTCTCATATACGGCTGTACATGCTGTGTCCTGTAGGAGCTGAAAAGTCTGCTGCTGGAGGCCCAGAAGGGCCCGGAGACCCTCCAGGAAGTCCTCAGGACCCAGGCTGGGAACCATCGCTCCCAACAGGACGAACTGCGAATCCTCATCAACAGCTTCAGGGCCGCTCTGACGGACCGAGTCACGCCCGGCGATCAGCCTGTAAGCCAGGCGACCTCCAGCCCGTCCACAGTGCCACTATCAGCTTTTACAGAGCTGAGCGTTAGCAGTCAAAGAACCGAGTCGCTCCTCCAGGCCCTGCCGCCGCAGCTCGGCCAGCTCGAGCGGGGAATCGGCCGACTGGAGAGCGGATTGTCAGCAGTCAGGGGGCTGGTGGAGGCGACAGGCCAGCAGACCAAAACACCGGCCGGTCAGCAGAGGACGGAGAAACCAGAGAGGCTTGGCCCGTGGCCGGCGGAGGCGGTGCTGAATCGCCTGGAGGTCACCCAGAGGAGCCTGGGAGATCAGATCAGCAGGAACACTGTGTTCAACGCTGTGTTCTCCTACACCGCTGCCGCCGTCACCATCTCCGCTGTCTACCTCCTGCTCAGAGGAGCTGGATAGAGCGCAGGGTTTTCACACAGAGTACGTTTACATGCACACCAATGGACCCGACTGCTGGGAATGATCAGCCCAATGCAATATCATCATTACAATGTTAAAAAACTGTACCAGTGATTTTGGATGTTTAGAGTATATACTTTCTGCTAATCTCTTCCCAAAGCAAGCAGCTGTATTTTACAACTGCTAAATCATTTTTCCTCCCTTTTATCCGGCTGTTGGCTTTCCATTCATTCCACTACGATATGAAAATGAACTTTCAGAGACTTCAGACTTTCTTCACACCAGTACTCCATCACTTTAATAAAGTCCTCCATATTAGTTTTCCTAAAAGCAGCAGCACTGTTGTGTTTTGAAGACTTGAAGTGCATCACACAGCCAATTATCAGCTGTATGGTTTATGAATGTCGAGGACTTTGTTGGGCAGCTGTTCCAACCAAAAATTCTAATTTGAAAACCAAGGGATTTTGACTATGTGCTGAGAAACTTGTTTTACCCCCACATGATTTTCAAAATGCTTTGTTGCACTGTGGGGAAACTGTAGTAAACGGGCCCAACATTCAAAAATCACTGGTATGATCCTTTAACACAGTTCAAAGTGATGCGATTTTAATAATCAGTCTGCTGGTCATTACTCCACCACAACAGCTGAGAGCGGCAGTGGTTGTGCTTATTTTCATTATCAATTAATTTATCAGTTTAGTAAGGTTGAAAATGTCAGTCTCAGTCTGACCAGCCGCCAAAAAAAAAAAAACAATGTCTAAAAATTACCATATGAACAGAGAAAAGGAGGATAATCTTAGCTGTCATCAGACCATTGTTTGGCATTTTTACTGGAAAACTGATAAAAACATTTAATCCATTATCTAGATTAAATTAAAGTAGATTACTTATTTTACTGTCTGCTGCCTGTTCTACCTTTAATGAATAAATGGGCTGCATTCTCTACTTCAGGCTCAGCAGAAACATGAATTTACTATCTTGGGATTGGTTAGGTTTGATCTTGAGATAAAGGAATAAAAATAGTTTGAGCCACCACAGCCGTTCTCGGGTTGCCCCACACCGGGTTAGCTCTGTAATCCAACGTGTTGCATTTGTGTGTCTGCTGACCGACATACACGGCTTACAAAGAAATGAAATAAAGCCAAGTAAGTCATCAGCAAGTGCCAATAAATGAGCAGATTTAAGGTGTTAATTGAGTTCTGTTACCCACGATGACCATGGAACTTACATGGCCGTTTTAGTATTCAGAGTATCGCCTTAATCACTTTAAAATCAAATGATTAGTGTGCACGTAAATGTACTCATCGATAAGTCACTTTAAAACAAATTAAAGTGACTTATTCTAACGCTCGTTCACTACAAATTGTTCACCCTGATGATTCTCTTCTGGCTGTGCTTCTCCCAACATTAGCCTCTCTTTCTAATGTGCTGTCATTTTGAAAATCGAAAGATGCCTTCCGCCAGTTTCACTACTTATTTTATTTTGATTTTATTTGCACTGTCTCCCTTCTATGACTATTCTGTTGCCACAGGGTTAGTTTCAGGGCATTATGACTCTGATATTTTCACCTCCTTATACTACTGATTGCTTGAAATGTCAAATTGAGGCCAATGCTGCGTTCAGAGTCAGGAGTCAGGGGTCCCCGGTCGGCAGGTTGTGTTTGTGGCCTCGGTGCTCCCAGGGGCCCCAGCTCAGAAAAACCAGCAGAAACATGGACAACTGCAAGACTCTTGTTTCCATGCAGGAGCTAATATTCTGTCAGTGATTTAGCAACAGTAGTTATCATGAAACGGTCATGCATCTCATGAGTCTTCATCCTCCATGAGCCCGGCTGCTGCAGTCCTCACTGTCCCGTCCTCATGTGGAACAAAATTTGTCAATTTACTTACTTATGTTAATGTCCAGTTAATTAATAATTTGACAGGTACAAAAAGGAATGATATCCTTTGTTTCAACCTGCTCGAGCAATAATAGGTTGACACCATGCAGTTACATTTTACTCTTATCTTGAAACGTGTCAATAAGAAGTTGTAAAATTAAGAAAATATTGGAATATTATATAATGTCTGTAATGTTTTCTTGCAGGGGAGTTCTTCTTTATTATCTCCTGCAGTACTTGAACAGTAATTTAGCTCTATAATGTGTTGTAAATGTTGATGTCTGGGTCCATGTTGAATCACACTGAAATGATTTCTGTGGTTTGTTGTTTACGGGGAAATGAGAGTGCACTGATGAAATGACTGTGAGGGAGTTGGATGATAATCTGTCCATTAAATGGAAACAGGAAAATGTTTTTGTTTTCTGCTTTTTGGGTTTTTGGAATAAGACCGACTGACTGACTGACCAATCCAGTGAGTTGATGACTGTAAGACAGTAAGAAACACATGACTGACTCAGTGAGTCCCCACATGTCCATGTACCAATGTTGGCCTCTAGATGGCAGCATCATCATTCCTGATCTAATGTCTGAGAGACTCCCAGGTGGCCGGTTTTTCCAGACTTATCCTCCAGGATAAAAGTGATTCGATTTGACTAAATCTGAAAATTGTTTTGTTTTTTGTTTTTAAACAGATTACAAAGTCTCTGATCCTAAAACTTGTGACCTGCATTTTGTAATCCAATCCAACTTTAAATCAAATTGCCGTCTTTGGGTTCTTCAAAACTCAAGGCAAGAAACTGGCTAAAATTAGCACAAAAAATCAGGATAATTTCAGTCCCACCTAGAGGATTGGGTAGACAAAACTGTCTCACTCACTTTTTCTGAAATGACTTGTTGAAACATTGAAGGATACAACCTCAACCCTGTGCTCACTGAAACTGATTTAAAACATTCACAAAAGCACTCACAAAACAAGATTTTCATGATATATTTTAACTAGAAAAGAAGCATTTGATATTATTCTGAATTACTGCATGCTGCTTTAAACTAAAACACTTTACCGCATCACTTAAAAAGGAAGGCACTGGTGGAGCAGCTGGCCTGTCAGTGAGAAGAGCTTTTAGTAAAAAAAAAAAAGTGAAATTTTAAAAACTGGGTCAATGTACAAGTAATAAAATCCTCTTTTTTTATTTCTTTTTTCAGTCAAGATGAGGAGGAGGGAAGTCCTAATGATGCAGCAGGGGTGAGGGTGAAGTTTCAAAACGCTGGAACACTATGCCAACGATTCCTAAAAATATTTTCACATTTTCGCCAGCACAACAATGATACAAAACGATTTGAAATATTGCCAAGGCACACAGTGTGCATATCCCACACTCCCACGCTGATTTTTGCTACCTCTGTCTCTTTGACCTGTCTCATTTTTGAAGGCGATGCACTCCTATCACTTTTGCCCCACAATACACACTTTCTCACCGCATTAGTGAGTTTCATTCACTTTGTTACTTGCACAGGTTTGTTTCATTTTCAGTCAGCCACACCCAAACAATTGATATCACAGTTTGTTTGAATTAGAATCTGTGTATTTGCTTTAACCTTACATGGAGTGCACACATCTTCACCGTAGGGTTATGAAAGCAATGATTAGTTATATTAATCATTTGTTTGAGTTAGCGTGCTGGTGGAGGAGAACAAACGAGTGGCTGAGGGTGGAGGACAGGTAAATGTTTTGTAATAAGTTTGCATTTTTGGGAGGACAATAAAACCCATTTTTTTTCACATTTACAACCCCTGTCTCCTCATTGCCTTACTGCTTGGTCCCTAAAACTAATGCTGATATCAAATCCAACACATTAAATATTGACTGACACCGAATACCAATCTGATCCATTACTGCTCAGTGGATCAGTAGTGTGAGCCTAGATCAATAGTTTGGAGTCAGTTCACAAAATATTGGATATAAAAATTTTCCTTTCCTTGTTTGTTTTTCAGCCGAGTCTGGTTTTATGTCTAACATGTGACTCAGGGCTGAAGGGAGAGAATATTGCAGCAGCTTGGCTAAGGAGTGCGACTTCACTAATGCAAGTACCAACATAGCATAAAAAAAAGAGAGGTTAGACTTGTACTTTGCTTTATGATCAATAAGCAAACCAAAAAAATACCAAGGCGCACCAGGGAACACAGTCCAGCTCTTCAGTCAGGCCTCAGGACTCATAGTGGCTCTTAACTTACAGATCCAACATGTTTCTCTTTATAAACGTTTCTTAACTTTGTCTCCTGTCCTCTTTGACATTTCTACAGCCTTTGCATGTGCCGATTTGAGTGACTCACATCCACAGTGCTGTTTATGATGCTCGGCTCGGCCATGGGGTAGCCCTCATTTCCTGCGCAAATGGCAGTGATTCCCTGTTTAGTTTTCCTTTTTGTTCTTCCCACATAAAGTAGCCACACAGGCATTGTAGGTGGTGCGCTGCATGAGCTGTATTGCAGTAAATGACTCCTTTAATAGTGTGGGTTTTACCAGAGTGTATGTCCTTGAGGTTATTGGTTTCACAAGTTATTTCACAAGTTGTTTCATAAGGTATTTGGTGTCACAGTGGTAGTGTTTGTTGTGGCCCTTGAAAAAAAACTTGTAGTCTGCAATCGAGCCGAGTGCCCTGTTCTTCTCCTGGTAGGCAGTCAGTAAAACAGTAGCTGCTCCTCTGAAACTGACAGCTGCTGCAGATGGAAACACTTCTTTAAAAACTGGATCTCTTTCTATCATTTTACAGTTATTGTTGATGATTTGCTTGATTTTGTTTGCTCTAACGTTGTACCATATCACAATGTAAAACATTTAATTAAAGGCTTTTTGATTTTTGCAAAGCGGTGTGCCTTGATATCTATTGGTTAAGACTTACTGATCACAAAAGCAAAGTAAAGGTCGAACCGCTCCCTCTTTTCTTTGGTCTTATGTTAAATAAGGCTTTTGGAATCAGATATTGGTGTTGTATTGGAAATTCACCAATACAATACTGCATTTTATTGGTATTGTATCGGGCGGGGTTTCTGCTGCTGCAACAATGCAGTTCAGCCACAGGGATTATAGTTAAATCTTCTTGCCATATGTGTGCAATTCCTGTCAGAGGCTGTCTCTACCTGTCGCTCTCTCTCTCTTTTTGTCTGCCTCTTTTTTCCTCAGTATGTCTCTCTCAGGCTGCTCCCTCCCAACCCCCAGCCCACCTCACCCCCCTCTCTCTCTCTGACGGTAAATCCACCTCAGCAGGTGTTGGGTCTGTTTTTAGCTCAGTTGGACTTTAGCTGATCAATTAAGCCTCAGTGGGCCAGGCAACCCGTCATATTCATCTGGCTAAACACACACACACACACACACACACACACGCGCGCAGCCTGCTCATTGCTGCTCCTCGTTGTTGGTTGCTTGTGATGTTGGCGATGGACTATTTGAAGCTCGACCTCATTCTGGATGAGCAGCCTGGTTGTGAAATGAGTCAGATCCACTTCAGTCCAGTTCTGAGGTTCTGTTGCTTCACTTGAGTATTTCCATTCAGTCAGGCTTTTTAGTTTCCCTGCACTACATGTATCTGACAGCTGGAGTTTCTTGCTCCTTTGCAGAAGAAGCCTGACAGTGACATGACAACCCTCTTCTTCCTGCTCAGCGAGGCTTTGACGTCCCTGTTGATCCAAGGCTTGTTGCTGGGGAAGCAGTGGACCTTCTTAGTGAGGACACTCCAACCAGAACCTGATATAGTCAGTTAAACACTGAATGAGACCCTCCAATGTAACCCCTGTGATCTTCCTGAAACAGTCGAATAGTGCTGAAAGAACTGGAGAAGTCAAAGAACATCATCTCCACAGTGCTATGTGGCTTCTGTGGGAGGTTTTCACACCAGTTCCCGAATAAGTTTCCTTATCCGCTCTCTTTTCCTGCATATGCTCACACGTAAAATCAGCATATCAGCCTATGTGGCCCACTGATTGGGTTTCTCCAGCAGAAATCTAGCTTCCTTACACCGATTTCTCTTAATCCCTTACTCTGATTATGGAAGCCTTCTTCTTCACATGGCATTTGAGAAGTCGGATAACTACCTGGATGTGAATAATCCCATTACTAAAATGACTGTAAAGGCAGTGAATGACCCAATTCCAGCTGGGAGCTGCCCAGTGCAACCACAGTTTTCTGGAGTAATACTGGAGAAAATGTTGATCAATGACTGACTAAAGACAATCTGAAGGAAAAACCCAGAAGGAAGAGGGGAACTAGTAAAAAGTGTACATTGGACTTTGAATTGTGAAGGGATTCAGAGAGAGACTAAGCAGAAATAAAGGAGAAGAGAGTAGGGGTTAAGTAAAATGGAAATATTTCAAGGGAAAGTGTTATGAAGGCAATAATGGACAGATAGTCGGGAGATAGCAGAGCATTGATCCAAGACGGGTAAAAAAAGGTTTTAAAGTTCAGTGTTGGAAAAGTCGGGCACAGATAGAGAGAAACTGATGCAATAAGGGTTAAATATTAAGGGAAAATCTCCTTTTTCTTCTGCCCTTGACATGCATATTTGATTGGGTCTGAGCTGCTGACTGTTTCATATCAGCTGACAGACACAAAGAAAAAATGGAAATAATTCCTCAAAAGCATGTTACCTTACAAATTATCACAACATTATCATGTCATATCTCGACATCTTTGCTAGCTGGGACAACAGTTCATTTCAAGCAGGTTTTGGACACAATAAAGTTTGGTTTTTGTTACTGAAGACATCTCATGCTACTGACTACGGGCATTGCCAGGTGACTTGTCAAATCCAAAAGTTTTCAGATGTCACTGCCCTAGTTGGTCTACTTAACCAAGGCGATGACCTGGTCTACAAAAGAGAGGTCAGTAAATTCCTGGTCAGTCATGTGAGGCTGTTTTCTTCATTAAACAAAGGATGACATATTTGTTTACTTGATGTGAGACACACTGGCCTTGCCCGATGTGTGACCTTCCTGCTGAGGATTGGGAAGCATTATTTGCATCCATTTAATTAGAAAGTCCTTTGATATGCACCAGGGGAATAAGGCCTGGAGTTTGGGGAATGAAGGTGCGAGAGACCACTGGGCTCCGAAAAGGTGAAAGGGCACCGTTTATTGGTCTCAAGCTGATAGAAAGGAATTGGTTTGATGGGGAAATTCAATGAGTGAATGCAGTCAATCGGATCTATTGACCTGGACGAGAGAGATTGCTGCACCAGGTCAGCTTCCTCTAAGATAGGATTATTCCCATACATGTGTCCCAGCCACTGCAGCTGGCACTGGAGGATCATACTACCAGCTCATGCTGAAGGTATCTTATGTGGAGGCACTCTAAGGATTTGATGTGATCGCTGTAGGTTTTTCAAGCTTCACAGCTATAGAGGAGGGTAATGATACAGACTGCTATGTATCTGGCAACCTTTGTGGAGGGATGAAGGCTCTTGTTCTGAGAGACTCTGCACCAAGGTCTCCCAAAGGTAACTGATTCCATGTTTAATGCAGCTCTGGATGTCGCTGTCCATGCAGCTATCCTCAGGGAGAATGCACCCCAGATATTTGAAAGATGGCACTTCTGACAGCTGTTCATCACCAACACTGAAGGCAGGTAAAGTCGGTGGGATGCTAGTACTCCATCGGCAGACCACGTCTGGCTTGTTGTGACGACTCTACTCGGTTTGTAAGGTTTTCCATTAGGTGGTAGTACCTGGTACCAGTTACTATTTTAGTACCTACTCGGCCGGGTTTCCAAGCGAACTGAGTTGAGCCGAAAATGTGACGTAAATGGAGTGCAGGCCACTGATTGGACATGGAGCGACTACTTCATGAAAACCAAACCCAACATTTTTTATAAAAAAACGACAACAGCGACCGTGCACATTGATCATCACTGAAGTTGGCAAAGTTGGAAAATGGCAAGCAAACCGGCACCATGGTCAAATGAAGAGGTGGAGACTGGTGGTGGGGCCTCCTTGCTATGACGACTCCACCCACGATGAGGTGGTACTCAACTGTAATGGAAAACAACAGAAACCGAGCCGAGTAGAATCAAGCCGAGTAGGTGCTAGTGGAAAAGTGCTTTTGGTGTTGACAGGCAGCCCCGTCCTGCTGTACGCTCTCACTGCAAGAGCACAGTCGTCTGCAAACTACAGCTGGGGGTTTGCAGCCACAACGGGAGGATGCACTGTCATGTGGAGCCTGGCCACAATCATACCATGTTCGGTCCAGCACTCTGCACCTCTCATGGCACAGGTGATGTGAACAGCCCTGATATCACTACAGCTCACAATGAAGTGCCAATATTTAGAGCGAGGGTGTATCCATGAGGTCTCATACTTTGCCTTCTGCTGGAAGATGGTGTTGGTTATAGAGAGATTATGCTCAGAGCAAAGAGTAAGTAGCCTCATGCCATCTTTATTCACCTTGCCAACACAATGCCTACCTAATACTCCACTCAGTATGCTGTTGTTTTGTCCCATGTTGCTCTTAGGAATCTGGCCGTGAGCTTCATCCAGAGCCTAATTAAAGCACTGCTTGGCGTCATTCTCAGAGGGCAAAGTTGGTGCATAGGCACTGAGAAGTGTGGCATAGCATTTCTTTGCCAGTCCAGCTCCATGGAAACGTTGTCCACCTGGAGCTAAACCTCTCCAGAAGAACGTGTAACCATTCCCTCCTCTGTTAGAGAGCCCTCTCTGGTGGTGTGGAGGAGCTTTATACACTTGGCTCCTCTTTTTGCCCTCTAACAAGGAGGTTAGCCAGCAGCAATGGCTGTAAATAAGCACTAACTACAAGCATTACCACACTGTGGCATGACTGCACTGGACTCTTCTCACACACGCTGTGTTAATGCACACATGCCAACAAGCACACACACACACACACACAGGCATGTCACCACATGTCTAGACACTCCCTTCACATGTCTGACCCTGTGACCCTGTCTCAAAGTGCTGACCTCAAGGGGTCAACCGCACACACACACACACACACACATGCACACATGCACACACACACACAGAGGCTACCTCCCTAATCCCGCGGTCTGCTGAACTTAATAACCCCTTTCTTTTTAACCCTAACAGAGCAGGCATTTAAACTCACAATGAACTGCTGAGAAATAGAGAATAGAATAGAATAGAATAGAACAGAATAGAAAAAAAATACAAATACAAATCCAGTGAAAAGGGAAATGAAAATTGCTACCATATTATTGGAAATGTAGCCCCGCCTCTCGCTTTTGAGTGGTTTTCATATTGTTCACCATGTAAATCAACATTATGATACCGATCTTTGAATAATTCTGAATATCAGCTCCAATATTCAGCCAGGACTGATAACTGGTTGAGCTCTAGTCTGGATATTTCAGAAGTCAGATGTGGTGTGATGGTGTGAATGAAGCCTCTGTCTTGTTTCCTCGTTGACTCACACCGGTCGGCTTGGCCTGCAGTTTGTGGCCTTCACAGATTTCTTTGCTAAGCAGGCCTTGACAGAGGAATGTGCCGGCAGCGTTAGACCTCCTGTCAGCACTGAATATATTATGTAAGGCCTGGAGGGGAATTATGGGGCCAGTAAGGGCCTGCAGACACAATAACACATATTTGGCCTGATTAAGGAGCTTTGCTGCAAATAAAACATTGCTCAAACACACTTTATTAACACAGTTTAAGACTGGAAACACACACTGGTGTCTAGTTAGAAAAACCTCAGGGAGATTTAACTCGCCTAAACTAACCTACTTCATTAGTGGAACACATTTACCTACTTTTTTGGCTTATGTATGGCGTCACCACCTTAATCCCCAAATATTAATAGTATCCAGCTGATGTAAAGTGTAAAAGTAATGGCTCTTTCATGGTTAAAGAAAGAAATCAATGTTTTTCTAGTACTGACTGATTTTTGTTTGCATTAAACTACTCCCACCACCACTGTTACTACTACTACTACAGTGCTACTACTACTACTACAATTATTAATGTGAATACTACTAGTATTATTATCTCTATTACAAGGTTTGAACAAGATTTTTACTTTTGTGTTGTTCTTACATTGGTTTCCCTATTCATTTTGTTTTATTTTAGACAGCCAGATCTTTTACTGACATTGCACAATGAGCTTTTATCTAGCAGTAATCTAACAGAGCAGCTTAGGGGACAAAGGATAACAAGGCATAATGTAAAACATAACAGTCAAAAGGTGGGGGGGTGGGGGAGTAAAAGCTGTGTAAAAGATTCCATATTGCACTGTATTCTCTTATTTCCCTTCCTATTTGTTCTGAAACACTTTGTAACTGTGTGTTGTAAGAATCATTAAGGATTATTAAGGATTATAATTACTATTATTACTGTGACTACTGGGCTTGATCTATATCCTGGACTTCAGAATGAACAAAGGGAAGCTATCAACACTGAGAAAAAAAAAGTCTCATAAAAATAGTTACTGAAGTCATAAAGTGGAGACTGGGAGCAGTTTGCACGTGACCAGTCACCACTTCACCTCTTTTCCACAGCATGAACATTATGAACGTGTGGTTGTCGAGTTTCCATTGACAGCCAGATTGCTTCTTAAACTTTTCCACAAAGTGAGGTGTTATCAGTGCTCAGTTATTCATATCCATAACAGGTCATTATCTACAGGCCACAGCTTCCAGTAACAAGGGCGGGTGGGTGGATGTTTAATTTTACAGTGGAGGGAAAGTTTTCCACCACTGTGTTGTTGCCGTGCTGTAAAAAATATCCAATAAAGAAGAGGCTGTCATCTCTCTTACGATATATTAATCGGATATTTAAGAATATCACTAATGGAAGTAGAAACTTCCAAACTGGAACATGAAATGTTGCATCTAACACACTCGGTCGTTTATTAGTTCATAGAAATAAACATTATTTGGGCAGCTGTCAAACCGAAGTCACAAGGTGCTTTACAGAGTCATTATAAAGTGAAGGACAAAGAAAGCAGAAAGAGCAGAGAAGGGAATTTATAGACCATGATAACACTCATAAAAAAAGGAGGGGAAAAGGAGGGGAAAGGATCATCTAAACCATCTCAGCTCATGAATTTATTTAACCTGTATTTTACCAGGATAGTCTCTTGAAATGGATATTTATACAAAATCAGACTGGAAAAGCAACAGAGAAGTTAAACAAAGCAAACTATTTTGAAAAAGGTTTCTTCAAAGAACTTTTTCTTCAAAGAAACTTTTAGACTTTGAAGAGCTTTTTTCTTTCTTTGAAGAACTATTTCTGGTTCCTTAAAGAACTTTTTTGATGGGTCTTTGATGGTTTAAAGACATTTAGGGATTCTTTGAAGAACCATCATAAAACATCCACAAAGGTTCTTTGTGGCATCAGAAATGGTTTCCCCTGTACAGTGGCACCACTATGAAAAACTATTTTCAGCTCAGTTATTTTTTACCTCCATGAGCCTTTTATCATTTGAAGAACCATTTCCACTGCATTAAGGGTGCACCAATTAATATAATAAGGTTTAATAAGGTTCTTCAGAAAAACCTTTGCTTTTGGTGGTGGTGAAGATCTTTGAGGAATCGTTTCTGGTTCCTAAAAGAACTGTGATTATGGCTCTTTGAGGTACCTTTGAAACATCTAAAGAAATAGTTCATTGAAGAACCGTGGTCTTAAAGGTTCTTTGTGGAACCGGAAAAGAGTCTCCAGTGGAATCACTGTGACGAACCAGTTCCGTCTCCAGTTGTAACCTTCATTTTTCTGTGTGTGGGGTAATTTGCATGTGAAGCTCCAGAGATTTCTGAAGTTCGATCATTCCAGGCAGCTGGGGCTGTGAACACAAAGGCTCCTTTTCCTCGCTCAGTTCAGACATCAGGCACAGACAGTAAAGAGAGATTCAGGGCATGTAAGCCAGAAGAGTCCTGAGAGCATAAACTAAACAGTAGTTAGAAATGTTTGGAAGCTGCTGAAGAATAGCCTTATAAATGATTATCTGCCCGTAGAGGCAGAATATAAAAGATAATACAGAAATCAAGAAAAAGTACATCATAAATATTAGTAAATAAAAATAATAATAGATTGTATATATTGCTCATCTGTTTTGGACTTAAAAATGTGAAAGGTGATACTCACATGGGTGGACCTTCCACAGACTGGATACCCTGAAGCCAAAAAGTACAGTTGGCATTTAGTAGCTTGAAGTTTGGAACGCCCATGAGAGCATGTCCTGAAGGCCTCGTGGTGAAGGCTGTCAGTAAAATCAGTAAAAACTCAGTGAAAATTATTTCTAAAACATGCCAGCCGCTAGTGAGGACTGGCTGAAGCAGAAGGAATACCAGCTGTGTCCCGTTTCAGAATAACCAACTCACCTTCAGTTCAGATGTGAGCTGAAGCCCCAGACCCGCACACAGCAAAGAGTGGCACCACATAAACTCACACAGTGAACTGGGTTTTGTTTTTTATGCTGCTCACCTCATGATGAGTCTATCTTAGTTGGCTAGCTCCTGCAAAGAAAAATCAACTGCAAACCAAATGGCTCAGTGCAGTCATTTTAAATTGGGGTCCCTTAAGGCCTTCAGGGGGTCCACAGCAAAATGACGATTACTTTCTAGGCTGCAATCAGACGCATTTGACAAGCTTTTACACACAAGACATCTGACATTGATCCATGATTGATGATGATCTTTTTGCAAATTGGTTTTCTTTTTTCTATTGTTAGGGAAAAAATACTTCAAATAGGGGCCAATGGAAGTCAGCTCAGGGGTCCAGAACATGAAAAAGGTGGAAAATCCCCTTCTTAGTGCAATACAGTGCACTCTTTTGTGTGTGTCTACGTGGATCAATAAATCTTGTGATTTTCCAAACCCTCCTGTCCTGTTTTTTTCCTGAGTAACTATTAATGTACTGCCTAAATGTCACAGCCTGTCTCAACACAGTCAGTGCACCTTTGCTCTTTGCATGGATTTAAATAAGATAATATACATAAGTCTGCCCCGAAATTGGCCCGTCTATGCAAAATCAGCCTCACCGCAAAAACAGTCCAGTTCACAAAGACCAGGGATAATAGGTACACACTGTTCGAGTGGAGTCATTAGCACCTACACAGAGTTGGTGGTAACTGAGGAGCATTTGTAAAGGATGTCACACTCAGACTTTCCAGTGATCATGGCAGCAGTGATCGTAGCCAGGAGAGAGGCGTTGCCATGCCAGGCGTGACCGAGAGCGGACATATCAAAAGAGAATATCACTTTTTGATTAAACTGAGACTGACACGATTCACAGATGCAGGTTGTGCGGGCTGCCTGCTGTGTTGTTGGCACCAAGGACAACATTTACACTTTGTCACGTGGATAAATGCACTCAGCTGCAAAATGCCCATGGGCGTGTTTACACCGTCATATCGTCAGTGCAATATCTGTTGTGAATGAGACCTTGAGACGGGGCAGATAGCATTCACAAGTGATGTGCAAGTCATGGTGCTATCAGCAGCCGCCATCCGTTCTTTGGAAATACATGCCTGAGATGTTTGATCTCTTGACAACTTGCATGTTCTGTGAAAACAACAAAAATGTCGTAGATCATGTTTTTGATCCCCTCCACACCAGTAAATGTTACTTTTAATGGCGATTGTTTGTGTAAAAATATACTGAAAATAAGAATGAACATCCAGCTTGGCAACTGTCACCCAGCAACACCTGTACATAGGAAGAGAACACACACACACACACACACACACACACACACTTCAATGCATAGCATGTAAATAGTGAACTGGGTGACCTGGATACCACTGTCATGTGAGGGTTCATGATATCACTCTCTGTCTCTTTGTCTCTCTCTCTCCCTCCCTCTGTCTCACTCTCTCTGTCTTCCAGTTCAATCCAGTGATCTTTATTGCCATGAAATACAATTCAGCATATAGTCCCAGCGGTTTGGTAGTGATCAGTAATCATAAAATATTTAAAAGAAAGAATTGGAATAACAACATATGAAATAAAAAAAATAAAGATTAACAGATTAATGTCCTCTCTGCTTGCCACTGCCTTTTTTATTCTTTGTTTGTTTGTTTCTTACACACACACACACACATGCAATGTTGTGTACTGAATGACCTGGATACCATGGTCATGTGAGGAACCCAGTGACCCCCTCAGCCACTTTCTCTCTCTCTCTCTCTCTCTCTCTCTCTCTCTCTCTCTCTCTCTCTCTCTCTCTCTCTCAGAGTTCTGGTAATGTGAGCAGTGATGTTTGATGTCGGTGACATACTGCACCAATACACTCTGAGGGTGCCTGTGGCAGTGTTAAAACTCACTGAACCCTGGGATGTTGCGGAGACACTTCACCTCTTATCATTTATCACTGAAACCTGTCAACTGCTGGCGACTGACAGCCAACAGGACTTTATCACCTGATCTGGTGTGAGAAGTCTTGGCTCACCAAACCGGCTTAGAGAGAATGCCAAAACAATAGTCAATACAAAACAAGCAATATTTACATTTACATCTAACATGTATGCCGGCAACTCTTTCCTAATCGCCTCCTGCCCCTTTTATGGCACCTACAGTTTGTGAGATTTCAGTAATCTTATAGGTCTACTGCAAGCCACACTGTGCGCCATGGATCTAATATACTTTGGCACCACCCCAGGTTTGATGTATGATGTATGTTGACTGTACAGTGATCACACCAACTGAATCTTATAGGCTGTGATGCACGTCAACATAGAAGAAAACATCATCAGCATACGGGATCCATCTGCGCCGCTGTGGTGGTAAACAATGAAGCTCAGCAACAATGGAGCCTTGCAACAGTGGTATTAATGTATTAATATGAATTATTAATATTAGGAGATTTGTTTGGACAAAAATTCACAGAAGAGGAGGAGGAGGAGCAGAGTGTGGACATGGTTTTACCTCCATCAGCAGGTTTAGTGCCTGTGTCATGTTGATCACTGAATCATTTTATGCTGCATTCCTGCTGGCTGGTTCGTAGATGTAGGTTGTAGCAGTCATCACATTGTGAGACGGTTCTCCTAAATTTCTGACACTGTCAGAATTTTGTTCCAGGCTATCTTTGGTCACAAGACTCTGACAACAATCATCTTTGAACCTCTCTCACAGAGTGACATAGGACTACCATTTTGGAGCCACAAAGATATTTTGGAGCCACAAAAATATTACCATGATTCTTCCATGTTGGTCATCCTTTGTCCCAAAACTGCACAGTGCATACCAACCTTTAGAAGAGGACATCCATTTCGCTGCTATCTGGCAAGGGTTGAATTCCTCCAATGGGCAGCCTTCTGTGTTGATACAGCTTACATCTTCAGCAATGGAGGCTGCTGCAGGTAGTGTTCTTAATGCAATTCAGCAAAGTGCAGGAAGCTCTGAAATGAAATTAACTATGGGTAAAACTCAGTTTATTTACTCAGGAGAGTAGACACGACTTTGTAAATTCTGAAGAATGTTAAATATTGCCCACATACCTCAAAAAATCTGAGCGATATGGCTCCTTGGTGGGAAGTGCCTGCGACAGCCCTACGCGTAATTTGTCTGTGAAGGTGGTCCTGACGAGGGGCTTCAGACCCAGTCAGACTGGCATCCACCTCTTTGTCAACAGAGATAAAGGGGGTGAGATTACAGGAGGAAATACGGTATGGAAACATTTAGACATAAGAAATGTGTGAAACTTAAAACATTGAATATGTAGTAGATTTATTAAAATACATAACACATAATCTTATACTTAAATCTTTAATCAATGTGTATGGGCAATATTGCCCTCTCTGTTCACTTTCTGAGAAGGTTGCCAAAATGTTGGAGACTGAACCTCTGCCCTGCCATAGTCAGTAGTCGTCAGTACTCTCGGGCCATGTGTCATGGCTGAATACTCTGAGGCAGCAGACTACACCTTCCCCTGACTGACTCAACAAATAGCTGAAGCTTGATATTATCTCTTCCACTGCAGTGTCACCAGCTGCTGCTACGTTCAGATGACTGAAAACACCATTTGTCAAGGGAACTTGCCCTTGACAAGCACGTTTACACTCAAAGCAAAATACCAATAAATTAACTGAAAAGTTTATTTTCTAAATATTTTCTCTTATTTGCTATTGTGTCACGCCTGAAAGGTAGCGCTTTCTTCCTAAAGCTGAATGCTCAGAAACTTGACTAACATCCCTGATGGCTTAGACCTCAACATCATCCTTCTGGTTCAGACACTTGTTCTCTAGAGCTCAGCAGACACCTCGGGTAGGATCGAGTCATTTCCCTGTGGAATCCAGCTAATGCTCCCTTTTTCAGCAAAAACATCAGCCATAAAGTGTCTGAAGCTGCAGAACTCTCCACCTGTCACTTGGTCTGCCAAATAATGCAGCTATTGCAGCAAATTACATAAGTTCTTAAAACAACATGCTTAAAGGCAGAAAGAGTCGGATTTGTCATTGCGGTTTGTAAACACAGCCTTCAAAGTTGCCCCCTCCTTCCTGGCTAAGCAAACTGCTGGCCAGTTTTCATTTCCTAGAATGGCGATGGAATGAAATTACCACCCAAAATGTACCATCGCCGACTCAGGAAAAACATCTTGGCCCACCGGCACCTCCCTGTCCAACAGAAAGCAGGCCAACACAGCGTCATTCTCCATCCTCCTCCTTCAGTGAAAGCCAACCCCAGATGCAGAAGGAGATTTGGCATTTCACCTTGTTTGCTCCTTGTTTCATCTTGTTTCACCCTGCTAGATTTCTTTTTTCCCATTATTTTCACAGCTTCATGTTGGACGTCATGCTATAGATCTGGCACTGTGTTGTGCTATGATTGGCTGGGACGTCCACACCCACTGCCCAAAGGCTGATGCCCAGAAGAGTCCCGAGCTCAGCAAAACAAGAAAATCCAGACAGAGGGCAGGTCTCTGCAGGTAGACACGTATTAGTCAGAATATTGTTTTTTTAAGGATAATCCTACTTATTGTGCCTTTATAAAAAGACTGAGCAATCCGAAGGAAGAGGATTCAGGAGGCTGGTTGCAAATGAACACAACTTTCATAACAGTGCATTACATGGTGGTGTCATGGATTAAGTAAGTAAGTAATTTATTTTTCCAAGTGTCATTCACCAAAAGGTGCCCAGTCCACATAGGCTTACAAGATACTAGAAAACACAACAGACAAGAGCAATGAGAGTGAAAAAACAAATATCATATACCTCCATGCATGTCAAACAATGCCCAAACCAAATATGAACACAAGCCTGTTCCTCAGACATCACAGCTTCCAAACATAACTTTGGCACTTCTGAGGCACAGACTGTATCCTTAACTGGTACACTTTTAAACGTAAAGTGTCCTCATACGCTGCTGATCAGCATTTAACACAAACTGAGCTCCATGAAACACTTGAACACTTGTCTGTGAACAGGTACTGAGGTCGGCATTCAGTAGTCAAGGAAAACAAATCAGGACATTGTGCACCAATCTTTAGGACAACACTAGATCTAAGATTATGATATAATAGTTCACTGGGGCAGGTTAAGACTTTACTAGAGTTTTCCTTAAGATATTTCTCTGTGTTGCCCTTGTGCCTCCTAGTATAACTCAGTGTCTTCCTATGCTCAGGGTCCCTGCAGCCCAACGTGTCACCTTGACTGCCCACGTCACTCCGGCCTGCCTGCCTAGCTCTCTCCCTGCAAACCCTAACCCCTCTGCTTGGTCTCCAACTCCCATCGTACACCAGGACTCCAGCCCCTGCCTCCTCTGTCCAATTTAATCACGATCTACAATAAATCCTTCATCTTTGCATCCACTCTGTGTCTTCATTTGGGTCCTGCCAAAACCTACTCCTTTCTCCTGTCCCAGCTGCTCAGAAGCAGTCTAGGTGGCTTGTAGTACTCTAGTACACTAATCAGATCTACATGGACCTCTGCATACTTTATTTGCATTAGTGTCTTGTCATTGAAAACTCCCCTGATGTTGGGCTACTCACGTAATGCATGTCTGTGTTGGAGTTCCTGCTGCTGGACCGGCTTGTTTGTTTGCATTTTGAAGGATTCACACATATCACTTGGCATTCCTTGTTCAATGGATCAGTGTCCCTGTTGAGCATCACAGAATGATGGAATAAATAAATACATACAATGCATTCAACACCTGCATCTTGGCCTAAGACTGAGAGAATGGTCCAGATTCAAAATTCAATACTTTATTGCCAAATCCACTTAGTTGATTGGAGTTTGCCTTAGTGAGCTCACCGGCATGACACAAAGTACAACACAATAATAGATAAAACCATTAACCGATAGGCATATAATACATTCGTCAAAACATAAAAACACAATTTAAAAAACAAACTTATAGAAAAGCATGAGGGCATAAAATGGAGTGAAGAATGCTGTGACACAAGCTGGGTGAGACACAAGCTGGATGAGAAGTGTCTTTTTAAAATTTAAGGCTCTTCTATTTCAGTCTAAACTTGTATGTTCCTTCCAGTACATATGAGGCCACATGTGGTCTGGCAGCAGAAGAAAGAAAATGAACTTGAATGAAGAATGTGAGTGAATGTAAATATATGTTGACAGTTCCACTCCTACTGCAGGAATTCAAAAGTAATAAAAGTGTCATTTAAATCTATGGCTCTGATTGCAACCTGTCAGCCGGACGACTGACTAAGGTCATGCAATGTCATGTTTGTTTAATTGTGTCTTTTTTGTGTGTGTGTGTTTTTTTTTTCATTCTTGAGTTCCCTGTGCGCTTTTCCACCTGAGTGTCAGTCATGTTCATATCATTTAACTGACTGAAGTGTACTGATTTAAAATAACGTGGCACACCATCCATGTTGTGTATCTGCTGGCTGCAGCTTCATTGAAGCTCCATCACACTTGTACTGAGTGAAATATTCAAAGCCAAGATGCCATTTCTTTATGGCTGCAGCACCAAATCAAACAGAAAATATCTAGATACCATTTCACACACATTTCCCTGGGATGCAGCAGCACACACAGACGGGTGACAAATTACAGAAGATAACCTGATAGTCAGTGGTGGAAAAAGTACTGCACATTGCTCCTCAAGCAGAAGTACTGTCGGTATTTGTTTGCAGTAGAAGTAGCAGTACTGTTCCTCTGCTGGTATTGTTAAACGGGACACAACAGGAATAGGACCAAACTGCAGACGGAGGCAAGGCAGCGGTTAAGGAGTTTATTTCAGTGCAGGTGGATATGGTTTAAGGAGGTGATGGAGCCGGGAGTGGATGGCGATGAACGGGCTGCTGGATGTGGAGATGGCAGGAAGGTAGGTGGCAGGAGTGGCTGGGAGACGAGGCAGATGTGGGTCCGGTGGGGCAGCGAGCAGGCAGGACTTCTGGAAGGAGCACAAAGGAGTTTACTATAATTGGCAGAAAAAACACACTAAGAAGGCTACTAGAAATTCTAGTCTCAACCAAACAGGTTTCAGCCGGAGCACTAGTTTACCACTTGGTTAACGTCAACGATCTGGCGATGAGTGGAAAGTGAGCCGGGGTTTTAAACTGTAGTTGATGACTGATGGAATGCAGCTGTGAAAACCTGCTGCCGCTGCCGCCTGCGCCGGAACCCACCTGCTGGAGATGAGGAGAAGGACACACAGGGAACCACAAAACACACAGAGGATGCTGCTAGCGAGC
>OMLB01056660.1:7258-18976 GCA_900302555.1 Myripristis jacobus
CTGAGCTTTGTTGGTTTACAAGCAGGCTAATATGTAAACGCAGGTACTGGCAGAAACAAAACAAAACAAAACAAAAAACAGATCTGTCATCATTCCCATCTCTATCACCCAATGTAATCAGAAGAAAATCATAATTCACAAATGTGGCATCACATTTATATGTTAAGCTATTCATGTTTGTGTCTGTGGTGTGGTGTATTTTAGCCATGCCCAGAGTCATATTGTCCAGAGTCATAATAAAGTTGTAGGTTGTTGTATTGAACTGTACTGATTTTTGTGTCATGAAATCCTGCAAACATTGTAAAATTCATATGTCTTGGCAGGGTTGAAAGTAGATTTAGACGTGACATATGATGTACATGGAGAGGTGATTACTTGTGTTGATAATCATCATAAACTGTTAATATAATGATTAACAAAGCTAAAACCAGCAACTTTGCTGTATTGATATGTGGGGTCATGTGACTGGTTAATCTGTGGCAGGTCCACTTCCATTGGCTCACAGGTGTTGACTGGTGATTCAGCTGGTGACTGGTGAGCTGTAACCCCGTTTCAACCATGGAGCAGACAGGTGCTGTTACAGGCTGCTTGGACATGCAACACATTATTTGGTCCACTGGTTGTGACTGATGCTGGTTGGTCACTGGGCTTGATGGGACACTCGGGCCAGCTGACTGACTGGCTGTCAGGCTCAGAGAGGGGCTCCCCTGCTCCTTCTCGTTGACTGGGAAACATGATGGTGTGTGTCCAGTGCTCTGGCTGGTGGACTGACCAGATCCATGCTGGACACATTTGTGCAGTTTAAAGTTGGCTACAGTTGTACTGAGGTAGTAGTAATTATGGTTCATGCACAGTTTGGTGCAGAATGACAAACATTTCACTGTCTGGAATATCACCATGGCAACATTCATTTATGAAAATACTGTGTTTTCATTCTCACTTGAGTTGTGTGTGTGTGTATGTGTCTTACCTAAGAATTTTGTGATTTTGTGTGCAAGGGTCTATATTGACAAGATTACAGAGTGATGCGATATGATGTGAAGATAAAAATAACACAAATAAGTAAAAGTAGAATGCCAAGAAATGAGCTTGGCTTCACATACACACACTCTCCGTGTCTTTATAGAGTTGTAGGGCCTTGTATTCGTGTGGCTCACCTCCCCCTTGTGATGGTGTGAGTGAGTGTGCTCAGGTGAGTGTGTTCTTTTCCTGTGACACACCGACTCGGTTATTTATGGGTTTCTGTCAGCCAGGCAGCGCCTCCTATTAGGGGAGAGCAGGGGAAGGGCCACCACCTCTTTATTCAGCCCGGACCCAATGATGTCTGGGCTGAGTGCGCCCAGTTTGAAGCCCGTTGCCCAACATCCATCTTGTTGAAGCGTGTCTCAGAGGGATCCCATTGGCTGCGAGCCCCAGCTGGGTCTGTGTTGGGCCGCTGTCTCTGCTCCTGATCTGTATTAGACCTGAGGACAGCAACAGCTCCACTTACACCCTGGTATCACCCCTCTATTGTCCTGATGCTGCTCCTCATAAGATAAGTGGAGCATATAAACACTTCTTTCTTTGCAAGAGCACAGAATTATTTGTTGCTTAGGTCATGTGTTTTTCATCGTATTAGATCCTCCTATGAATTGAATAAAATTATTACTGGATTTATTTATTGTTATTTATTAAACAAGTATCTGTGATGAAACGAGTACATAAGTGATCATGTCCTAGAGCTGGTAGTTTTACATTACAGCCATCCCTGAGGAGGACCAGAGTTTATGTACCCCAGCTCAGTCAATATGGTGCATTAATTCTATGCCAGGGCTGCTATTGATTTTTGTGGTTGTGCTGTTGAGAAGTTCGCAGTGTCCAGAGTCCTGCCTGTTTTATCATGTAAAGCCATCTGTCTCCCTGTCAGAACCCGTCCTTGGCCATAGGGACCTATGTCAGTCATATGTATTCCAAATCTGTGTATTTGTATTGTCTCAGTGGACTGTTACTTCAACCTAAGTTGGAAAAAATGACGATTTGGATCATTTTGGATAGTAT
Organism: Myripristis jacobus; assembly: GCA_900302555.1. Lineage (NCBI taxonomy): Eukaryota > Metazoa > Chordata > Actinopteri > Holocentriformes > Holocentridae > Myripristis > Myripristis jacobus. Next base: position 9,296 of record OMLB01056660.1, read on the forward strand.
TTTTCATTAGTTGGGCACAAGTGTGTCGCTTCCACATCAGAGAGCTTTTCCACAAAGAGTAGCTGCACACACCGAGAGAGCCTCTGGGTTGCCTGATTCCAGCAGCAAGCTGCGGTTCCCTTTTGGCTGGCCAGTCACCCATTTATTTAATGTTCTGAAAAAAAAGAGGCAGGAATGAAATACAAAAAATAAACGGATTTATTCCACAAACTGCCAAGTCCCAAAACTAAAAGTCTCCACACTGAGTCCGATAATAATAAGTCACTTTTTAGCTTTAAAAACCATAATGGGCTCAGCAAAAAAACAAAAAAAAACAAAAACAAAACAAAAACCTAACACTGCATAACCTGCTTCGCGCATTATGTCGTGTCTACCAGCCAACATGTGAATAATTAGATGATAATCTTCCAATCAGCAGGACAGACGAGTGGAGCACAGACACAGTATGAGCTTACAGACATAATCACTGCCAAATAACAGAACTGAGCGCCTTAAGCTTGGTAATAACCTTATTCTTAACTAATTGTTAATTACTGCTATTAAAATTTAATTGATAATATACATTAGAGGATGCAGGAAAAAAACTGTCACTACAAAGATACATTATCCCAACAAGACTGAATATGCACATTATGCAAGATGGCTTCAATAGCAGTCATGGATATTATTTATGAGTTCACCTTTTCAACAATTTATTAGCTGCTGATCAGCTTCACCAAGGCTACGTCTGCCTTTTCCAAGTGAAACTTGTATGTGTGTGAGTGTGTGTGGGTGTGTTGAACTATGACTTAAACCCGGTGAGCCACACATGCCTGGTGTGCAGATTTTCGGTGGAAGATAACAAAAAAAAGCAAGCAGTCCTGAAACTGGTCTTCACCAACATGGGCCATAACTAATGAATAAAATTATTAGGTTTAATAAATGAATTTATCTATAGAAATGAACGGGAAAGGTGGCTGGATGAGAGCAGGAGAGTGTTCAGTTACCCCCGTGTAAGGTCAATGAAAAGCACCCGGAGTCTGAGTAGATTTGCAAGGAGCACCATTGATCTTGACCCGCTCAGAGCATGATCTCAGAGATAAAACGGAGGAGACGAGAGGGGAACTTACTCACTGTCAGCGAAGGGCAAGTCTAGCCTGCAGGCTGTCTTTGAAAAACCGAAGGGCGAAGCATGGAGGATTAAGCCATGAGGGGAGGGGGGGGAGAAATGCAAGCAGCAATAAGGTTTATTGTAATAACACAAAGCTGACGTCTGTTGGCCCACGCTTCGCACTCCTTTGGAGGCATTGGTGTCGAGTGACAGCTAGAATGAATTCAAGTCAAAAGGCTGTGTGACTTGCACAGGTGAGAGAGAGTTCAGAGTTCCACTAAAAGTTTCAGACACTTTTCCTCCCCACTTGTGTGTGTGTGTGTGTGTGTGTCTGCGTGTATCTGTGGGACAGATTGTTTGCATTTGAATTCTTTGTTTAGAAATGAATTTTCATTACCTCAGGTGTAGAGGCCCAGTTGCTCCTTTAGACACCGTTGTAGACCAATAACAATTGTCTTTTTTTTCTTGCTTCACTGTGGGCAATTTGAGAAAGCACCATCTGTAATGGCCATTATTTGTGAGCTGAAAGGAACACACATCTTGACTCTGGCGCTGACACACAGTGGTATTATTCATGAGACAGGGTGGTCGGGCAGCGCCGTAAACTTGAGCCGGACATTACTCTTGCTCATTAGGCAGCCTAACATTTGCATCATTAGGACACTGCAACAGCAGGGGTAGGAAGAAATACGACTAAGCACCTTTCATATAAGTCTTTGTTTTTATTCACAGGAGGATAGGCTACAAGAGTCGGTGACAGGAAGGGAGAGCAGGAGGGAAGGGAGGAGAAGGGGGGGTGGAAGTGATGTTCGAAAAGAGGTGTGGGAAAAGGTGACAGGGAAAGGAGGGAGAGAGGTGAGAGATAAAGGGACTAAAGGGGAAGAGGAAGGTTAGAGAGAAAGAGCAGCACAAAAAGAACATTCATTATAAATTCACTGAATCGACAAGCTGTCAGGCTGTAAAGCAGTTGCGCTGCCATCCATGTAGCGTGTAAACCTCTGCTACGCTATCAACTTTTACGTCACACCTGAAACTTCTTTCTCCTTTTCTCACCTTTGTTTGAAAGCACATCACTCTGTCATCTGTTTCTGCTCCACAGTAGCTGCTCTTTGGCCCCCGAGAGCCCTTCCAAGGCCATGTCATCATCCCATCTTCCCCTTCCCCTTCTTCCCACTGCCCTCCTATCCCTGCTGGGCCACCGGTGAAATATGAGCTGCCTGTAGCATATTGATCCCGTGCCTAGCTCCTGCCTAAATATAGATAGATCACAGATGAGGCAAAGCACCCTTGATGCCTCATCTGCATCAGTGCCGATGGCCGCGCTGGTTACTATTGATTGCCATGATGAATTTCACCACAACGCACGCTGATGGATTTTCTGCTCCGGTTGTTGTTGTTGTTTTCTTGGTAAAAGCAGGTGATCTGAGGGAAGAGCTGTCACCCGAGCTGAACTGCGATGGCCTTCAATTGTTAAGGAGGTTTGTAGTCGCCCCTGAGTGACGGATGTCCAGCAGGACAGGCCTGCCTGCTGTGGCCACAATAGAAGCATCACCTGTCATGACTGCTGTCACACAGAAAGCAGAAATCACTGGAGATAATGCACTGATTAATGTATGCCATCAGTCATACGCTGGCTTTGACAGAGCAGTTTAGATACATGAAGGGCACTTGAGTCATAAGTATTGAGGGAGGCGAAACTGTCATTCATCCACTCAGTTTTTGATCTCCTGGACAGGCTCACTTCCCTGCTCCTTAATGATAAAAGTAGGATTAGGAATAAAAACAAAGTTTATTTGTCCGGGGCAAAAAAAGGCAACAAGTAGACTGACCTGAAATGAATCTGTAATGCACTACTCAATAACCAATGAGAACAAAGAAGCTGTGAGTGTCAGTAAGTGTGACCTGAGACAAGGACAAGCCAACAGGTTGAAACTTCACCGAGGAGATATGCTGACCGGTGTGAAAGGAGAACAAATGTGCAGCCACAGAGCAACTTGCACAAAATTATTTATCTCAAAGGAGATACGGGATCTATTCATCACAACTAGTGTGGCTGACTTCCTCCCTCTACTGGTATTAACTGACTGGCTTTTCACTACCTTGGCTCCTAGTCACACATGACACTTGCATTTGTCATGGCCTAAGTGCTGAGGAGGAGAAGGTGAGAGCTCCCAAACAGTAATACTTCACAAAGTGCTGTAAAATGAATTATGGGAGCTTTGCTAGCAGCATCCTGTACCATCTGATAAATCATTTCGCCAAGTCTCATTTCTATGTAATCCTTGCTGTTGCTCCTTTTTACATATTTCTATGGACAACAGCACACTTTTCTATCTAATGGATGAGGTTACACATATAGTAGGCGATGGAGAGGAATACAGGGTTGGCTCTCATGCATGAATGTTAAAAGTTAACAATTCCAGGGACAAGAAGGGACAAAAGCTCTGGCATATAAATAAAGTCTCTTTTTTATTTCCCTCCCCTCTACATTTCATTGCATAATATGTCCCCTCCTATTCAGCAACATGCACTGTATGTGTCACACACACACACACACACACACACAGCACACTGACTCCAACCATGTCAGGCTCTCTGTACAGCTGCAGTGACAGATATCCCTGCCAAACCTGACTGCTCTCTCGTGGCTGACGGCTCAGCTCTGTTTTAACTTCTGTCTCATGCATGACTCTGCTTCCTTTTAGTCTCGTTCTCTGTCTCTGTCTCTGTGAGACACACTGCAGTTAATATAGGCAGGCAGTGTCCCACTCCCTCTTTTCTGCTCAGCAGGAGTCTTTAATCTATGTTTTGATCTCACTTTGTCCTAAAGCAGCCCATGATTGTTAGTGATTGTCAGAAATGTAAAATGACTGCATACATTTACTGAAGCACTGTACTTCAGTGCAGTTGTGAGGTATTGTTACTTTACTTGAGTATTTCCAATTTCCACCTATCCCAGCGTGCATATAGTGAGAGGCATGGCAACATCCTGGACAGGTGACCAGTCCATCCTAAAGCCTATCGTACTACATTTCAGAGGAAATTATCATAATATTTACAGTTCACCTGACAGCCATAGTTACTTTATAGAATGAGTATTTACATGCAAAGCATAAAATATAATGCATTGTTGGAGTTAATACTATGGAGCAGTTAGAGCTACAAGATTAAGATTATTCCATGCCAAACCATCAATAATTTAATACTCTTATTATTCAAAATGAGTATTTTTACTTTTCATACTTAAGTGCATTTTACTGCTAAAACATCTACACTTTTACTCAGGTAATATTTGAATGCGCTACTTGCTGCATTGATTTGATAGCAGTTACTAGTAATGCCCTGCAGGCTGAACTAATAAACCACCAGTCAGCCTCAGGTTTCTCTTGCTTGTCTCTTCGATTTTTTTTTTAACCTCCTGGCACTTAATCTCTTAACCACACAGGGCTAAAACTTTTGCTTCTGGTAGCAGTGGGACCACATATAATCTCTGATACTGCACTTCAGAGTGCACGACTCAGTAAGTATCCAACGGTGTCATCTGGGGCTGAGAGCTTATAGTTCCTGTGTGACCTGCCAATAGCCCGTGCGGTGCTAAAGGCCTCTGCAGCAAAGGGACCAGATGTGAACAAGTAGATTCCATCTTTGCTGGCTGTTATTCCCCTCAGGCAGCCTCACATGGATCAATAACACCAGTCCCCTGTCTCGGCAAAAATGAGAAGTCTTTGAGTGGCTCTTGTGGCAAAACCCTGTACAGATCTATTCAGCTTGTACAAATCGATTCAGGACATGCGCATCAAATGGTAGAGAGAGACAGGGATAGTGTGTGTGTGTGTGCGTGTGTGTACATGTGTGTGTGAGCCACAGGGGCATCTCTATCAACGACTCTGTAGGTCAATGAAGATGGAGGAGCTGCATTACTGTAAAATATGCACAAACATGCTTGCCAGTCCAATCCTATCTGTTCTGTCTGTGGAGCCTAATAGAAGTATAGATCAGCTCTCAGATGTTCCTGAGATATCTGATTCATCCATTCATAAGCTAGTGTACTGGCTCCAATATGACACACACACACAATTTCAGCCTCAAGAGATCTCAGAAAAATTTGGGAGCTGTGTCTGAAACTGAACTGAAGCTGAAAAGCATTATAGTGTTGAAAATTGTTCTGCACACTTCTGGGATGCTTTTGGGGGAGAACTATATCCTGAAGTCGGCGCTCTCACCTTCGGGTTTTCATCCCAACTCTGATCAGCTTCATATCCTGCTATAGATGATGAACATGTATCTGCAAAATAATGTTACATCAGATTATCTTCCGCTTGCAAATGATGACCTTTTGGATAGCAAAGAGTGAGAGCTGAGGGACATGCTAACCTTTCAATCTGAATAACATCTGGACAGCCCGGGCTACTTTACTGTGGTGTTAGAGTGTCACCTAGTGGTCACTGATGAAATCACAGCACAGCTCACCTAAACGGTACAAGTCAGTATATGACATATCGATAATGCATGATTAGGCGATGTGGGGCACAGGTTATTTGCAATTAGAAATTATTTTATGCTCTAAAACACATTGCATCTCAAATCTCAATGAAATATATTGCATGCCCTCCAGCTGAGGGCAAAAATATAGCAATATGGCACCTATATTTCACACATTGAAGTACAGCTGTCATGAGTGTTCATAACCTGGAGCAATTCACCTGGTTCCTGTGTCTAACCTGGTTGATCCACTCTTACGGAGTAAAAACATTGTGTGCCTTCATTAACCCTGCATTTATTATTCATATTCTTCCCATTTATCAGCCGTCAAGCATTATGCATGTGCTCATTCCTCTTCAACAAATGGGAGTGTTCTCATCAAGCCACTGGTAGGTGGAACGCCTTTTGGGGCCCATGTACTTTCTTGTGTGATAATAACCCATTAACGTGCTAATTTCACAATTCATCTTTACAATAATTGCCTCCATCAATATAAACCGAGACAGCTCAGGCCTCATTTGTACAGCGCAGTGTTGGAGTTTTTACTGCCCGTTATGATCCGTGTTTCTGTAAAGGGTATTTTAGCAACACAACACAACGTGAGTGACTGCTCTTTGAAGTGAGTGAGTGAGCACGTAACATTCTGATGCAATGATCAGTTAATCTGTTAAGTCCGTTAAGAATAAAAATGATGACAAAGGAGACTGAGACAAACTTTCTATTCAAGCCGGTCTCAGTATCGAACAGTAGGCTCCCTGATTGATCATGATCAAGTCCTCTCCTCTTTAATTAAAAGACGTGGAGATTAATATCGAAAATCAGCTGACAAAGGCTTTGACTGGCACAGTGGACTGAAGACACGCTGATATCTTCAGTCCTTGAAAGTAAGATAGATGAAGGATAATGCATTTCGAGGAATACTTTAGAAATTGGCCTGTTCAGTCTGGCAGCATTCTACCCTGTGTCCCAATTTACCTCAGTGCCAAGAAATCCTTTCATGCAAATTGTAAATTGTACCCAGCATTCTGGTGTTTACTGACCTTGCCAGTGTGTGATCCCATTATATCAAGGGATACCAAAGGAACAAGAGAGGAAAATCTAATATGGTCAGTCCAGCTTTCTCTGGACAGAGCGTTTTTTTTTTGCCTTTAAAGTGTCAATTTGTCAATTCCTGTGGGTGGAGAAACAACCATATTCACCACCAGAATATCAGCGGGGCAAATAGGGGAAATATATGGACTTTGTAATGCGTTGCTTTGATGGGTTGTTTTTCTGTATCGCAGGCCCACGTTGTGATTTAAACTGTGGAGACAGGTGTGTGTTTACATAAAAAATCTTGTCTTGTTTGGCTTTGAAGACCCCGTGTGTGGAATATTTCCCTCGAAGTAACATTTTCAAATTAATTTGACAGCACAGTGTAATGGCTGGTGAAAAATGAGGCGTCCACAGCGTAAATTGGCTTAATTCTATTTGTTTTTTCCAGTTCTGCAGTTAGTTGTGAGATGAGCTGGACTGAGTTATGGCATTAATATTGGCCTTCAACCAAAACCAAAAATGAATTCTCTTTGTATTCATATTATTAACAGCATGTGTTGTGTGAAAACGTATTGTCATTAACATATTGTTTTGCAAAGTACACAGGAGGGACAGAAAATATTACTTAGATCTGCTTTGCCGTGCTTTTAAACCAGATTTTCAAAACAAAGTCACTGGAGCAGCCAATATTAATAGTTGATTGTTCATAAATTCTTAAAGAGCAATCTTGGTGAGCTTTTTTTTTTTTTTTTTCCCCAGTACCACTCAATAAAAGCACGAAATAGTCAAGCTTGAATCTACTATACTCATTACATGTGGGATTATAGTATATCACATCGGCATCTGCAGCCTCCTCTGTCATGTCATTCTCTCTCTCTCCCTCTCTCTCTCTCTCTTTGCGTGTGTGTGTGTGTGTGTGATTGCCTGAGTAGAGACAGGTGTGTTGGAGTCAGAGCAGGACGTCACCAGCTGCTTCACATCCTACAATCAAGACGCCCCTATATAAACTCGGCTCTACCAGCTCCGCACTGCCAGATCATAATCTCTGTCGCACTCAGCAGCTACGCTTTGAGCCATTCCTGTTTGCAAGTTTGCGTTCTGTTTGTTGCCTGCTCCAGAAGTCTGAACCTTGTTTGTTATCCCTGCTGTTCTGTCTGCTCTGACTCCGGACCCTGTCTCCTACTCCTCTTGTCTCCTCTTCCCTGCTTCCCAGAGATCCTCCAGACTCTCCAGACTCTACTCTGGATCACACCTGGCTCTGCTAAACCACTTTGCATTACAATAGGTTACCATCTTTTGCATCAGTCCTATCTCCGGTCAGTCTGTTTTTACGCTTGGGTCATGTGCTGACTAGCCACGTAACAGATTACAAGGCAGTGCATTATTAACTTTATTGCACAAGGCAAAATTCCATTACCTCCTACAACTTGTTTGTCATAGCATCATAAATGAGTGCTAATGGCTTGGACAATAAACACGGCCCATTACAGAACGCTGCTCTGGTGCATTTCCTCCAATGCTTTTTTTTTTCTTTTTTTCCCCCACCTACAAGGGACTGCCATGAGTCTTTCTAATTGGACCTCTCACCATCTCTCATCTTAGGAAATTGCTGCCACCTAATTTCCCCAATGGTAGTGTTCCCCAAACGCCTGCAGGCCTATTGGAAATTGCTCCCTTTATGTGTTCAGTGATTACTGAATATGCTAGGGCACCCTGCAATGACTGCATATGAGCAATCAACACAAGAGGCTATACATATATAAAAGATTGCCGGTGGCTATGTCATTATGCATGGTAATAATAATGAATGCACAAGCCATTTGGTATGACTATTCAGAGATATTTCACAAACAGTAATAGCTCAAGGATTTTGCATATGGAATTGTTTTTGGGGTGGTGGGGGGGGGTACAAACTTTTTATGCTCATGATCAGTAATCATAGTGCTGTCAGTTGTCTTCGTGATGTTTACTGCCTCATCTCTGAAGAGGCCCATGTTGTGGTTGGGAGCCATGCTGCATTACCTTAAAGTACCAGCAGAGAGGGCACATGTTATACATGTCATTCTGTTCTTGGCGGGTTGGAGCAGGTTTTCCAGATAGGATGGACTTCGATCTCAGTGCACGTTGATACATTTTTGTCTTATGCTCTCTTTCTACCCTTCTGATATCACAAATCCAACTGAATCTCATTCATCATACATCCCATACAAGCAACAGGCTTTTTCTCATGTACTATCGTGATGTCTCCCACACGGACCTCATAAAAATACTTCACTTTCGGACAGGAGAACATAATTCATGATCCAGTTTCAGGCTTGTAGTGACCCTCATTTGATCCTCCTCCATCCAGCCAATCATAAATCTCCGTTTCAGTCTGCGATGTTCCTTGAAGAGGAAGAAGAAGGGAGAGCTGGCTTTCACGATTTGTTTTCTGGTTACGGAGAGTCAGAAGAAGTAAACACTTGAAACTGAGCATTTGCAGCCCTCAAAGGTTGGCCACAGGAGAGTCGGGCATGTCACAAGCATGAGAAAGGCTGAAAAAAAAAAAAAAAGACTGCAGAGTGGGGATTGAAGAGCTAGAGGAAGACAGGAGTGGTGTGAGGAAGGGCAAGTTGCAAAGGGGATGAAAGGTGAGGACAAAACAAGATCAAATTTCTCCACAGGAGGAGCAGAAAGAGCAAGCAGAGAGTTGGCTTCAAGTTGTGAAGGATGGGGAGGGATTTTTTTTTATGCTGAGCCTGTGGATAATGGAGTCAGATAATGGCTGGTCCCAGCTTTCATCCCAGCTCCAGGATGTTTAATTAGATCAAAGGCTGATAAATGAGTCTTGACTTTCAAATGAGCTTCTGGAAAGGTTGGAGGTGGAGAGATCTCTATCCATGCTGATAATAAAGCTGACTTGGGCCTGCAATTCATCGGGGATTCTGATATTTTGAAACATTAGGATGGATTTTACATTTGTTTACACACACACACACACACACACACACACACACACACACATTCACAAAGCACATTGTGCAGAACCAGTGAAGAGAATATGTTCTCTCTATCACATTTTTCCTCACATTTCT